>CAUYQU010029319.1:0-37569 GCA_963574635.1 Cheracebus regulus
ATTTTTTAATGATCGCCATTCTAACTGGCATGAGTTGGTATCTCAATGTGGTCTTGATTTGCATGTCTCTAATGACCAGCAATGATGAGCTTTTTTTCCATATGCTTGTTGGCTGCATAAATGTCTTCTTTTGAAAAGTGGTTTAGGCAAAAATTTTATGCTAAGACTTCAAAAGTACAGATAACTAAAACAAAAATAGATGGGATTCTACTAAGAAGATTCTGCAAAGCAAAGGAAACAATCAACAGAGTGAAGAGACAATCTACAGAATGGAAGAAAATATTTGCAAACTATTCATTCAACAAGGAACTAATAATATCCAGCATATACAAGGAGCTCAAAGAATGCAACAATATATAAACAAATAACTGCACTAAAAAGTGGACGAGTAATCGAAATAGACAATCCTCAAAAGAAGACATACAAATGACCAACATTTATATTAAAAAATCTTACCATGGGTCATTAGAGAAATGCAAGTTAAAACCACAATATCATCTTACCTGAGTTACAATGGCAATTATTGAAAAAATAAATAAACAAAAATAGCAGATGCTTGTAAAGGTGTGGAAATAAAGGAACTCATATGCTGTTGGTGGGACTGTAAATTAGTACACCTTCTATAAAAATCAGAATGGAGATTTCTCAAAAAACTAAAATAAAACTACCATACATTCCAGCAATTCCACTACTAGGTGTTTATCCAAAGGAATAAATCAGTATGTCAAAGAATATGCACTTGCATGATTATTGTAGCGTTATTCACAATAGCCAACATATGGAACCAATCTAAGTATCAATGGATAAATGTATAAAGAAAATGTGGCATGTATACACAGTGGAATACTATTCAGCCATAAAAGAGAATGGAATTATTTCATTGGCAGTAACGTGTATATAACTGGAGGTCATTATGCTAAGTGAAATAAATCAGGCACAGAAAGACAAAGACCAGAAGTTCTCATTCTTAAGTAGGAGCTAAAAGACTTGATTTCATGGTGATAGAGAATAGAATAATGTTATAGATACCAGATGCTGCAAAGAGTGTGATGATGGAAGGGGGAAATGTAGACAGGTTGATGAACTGGTACAAACTTACAGGGACATAGAAGAAATTAGTTCTAATGTTTCACAGCAGATTAGGGTGACTACAGTTAGAAACAATATGCCATGTATTTCAAAGTATAAGAGAGGACTTGAACATATCCAAATGATAAATACTCAAAGTGATGGATACCCCCAAATACCCTGACTTCATTATTGACAATTTGTTTATATAAAGACTCACATGTACCTATATATATAAAATGTTAAGTACAAGTGAAAAAAAATAAAAAATAAACAATACATAAAAAGCCAACATATGCTCATGTTATAAAATTCAAAATTACAGAGTGGTGTCAAGTGAAAAGTCTCATTTTCATACTCTGAGTTACTCAGTTCACAGAGGCATTTTTTTTTTTTTTTTTGAGACAGAGTCTTGCTCTGTTTCCCAGGCTGGAGTACATTGGTGCAATCCAGGCTCACAGCAACCACAGAGGCATTTTTAAAGTGTATTTTCCTAGAATGCTACATAATTTTATTTTAATTTTAAATTGTTTTTCCTGTTGGGCATTCCAAAATGGGCCATATTCTTTACATATTTTTATTGTTATGTGAGTATATATAAAAATGGACCAAAAACCCGAATAGATAATTCTCCAAAAAAGACGTACAAATGACCAACGGGTGTATGAAAAAATTCTTATCATTAATTATTAGAGAAATGTAAATTTCTAATAAAAATTAGAGAAATGTAAATTGAAACCACAATGAGATATTATCTTACCTGAGTTAGATTGACTATTATTAAAAAGACAAAAAAGTGTGTGAGTATACACACATGTTGTACATTATATATATATATATATATATATTCACTATACACACACACACACACACACATTCTGCTTATTCATTTAAAAATACTACTGAGTTATCAGTTGCAAGAGTTTTTCAGTTGATTTTCTTGGGGTTTCCACATAATAGTTTCATTTGTAAAAAGTGATCATTTACATCTTTTTTAAATTTTTATAATTTATGTATCATTCTCTAATTTTGTTCACTAATATTTCATCATCATTGGTGATAAAGGACATGCTGGCTATCCTAACTCTAATACTTTCATGGAGTTTCTGGTATGTTTCACTAGGCATGATGCCATAATTAATATACAACTCTATTTGTGTTTAAGAAGGTAGAAAATCTTCATAGGTAGATAGGAGATAAACAGAAAGATTATTTTATATAGACACTTACTAAGACACCATAGCCCAGATTAATTGCTCATCAAGAATGATCTCTTAGGAACTATTTAGGCCCCAGAGCTGGGGCTCACAGTTCTCCAGTGTAGAGAGAGGGTTATGTCCACGGTCCTGTTGAGGAGGTTCAGACAGCAGCCTAAGACTAATCAGCCTGTAGCTTTCACAAAGCCTACACTCTGAACGATGATACAGACAAGGAGAGCCAGGGACCAGTGCTTATGCATCTCTCTCCCTGTGGTGACCAATAATAATATCACTATTTATAACGATTATTTCTTTATTAGCATATATGTTAACGAAGCAGTATATTAAGTCATTTTTAATTTCCTCTAGTTTTATATTAATTTACCCATTTTAATTTTTTCATTTATTTTTAATTTTACTTATTTTATTATTTATTTATTTGAGACAGAGTTTCACTTTTCTTGTTCAGGTTGGAGTGGAATGGCTCTATCTTGGCTCACTGCAACCTCTGCCTCCTGGGTTCAAATGATTCTCCTGTCTCGGCCTCCTGAATAGCTGGGATTACAGGCACATGCCACCACATCGGGCTAATTGTTTGCAGTTTTTGGTAGAGATGGGGTTTCATCATGTTGGCCAGGATGGTCTCAAACTCCTGACCTCCGGTGATCCACCAGCCTTAGCCTCCCAAAGTGCTGGAATTACAGGCGTGAGCCACCGTGCCCAGCCTTTACTTATTATTATTATTATTTTTTACTAAGTTAGCTAATGATTTATCATGCTCACATTTTTTCCCCAAAAGACCAGCTTTTGAATTTTATATTGTATGTTTTCATATTCATCAATATTGGTGAAGCAGCACTTGTTTACATTTTTGTGGTTTTTAGTCCCTTGGTAAATGTAATTAAAAACTATAGTCCTTTCTTTAGGAAAATCTACATGCTCACACATGCTTAACATGTTGCACACAGTTTTCAGGGAGTTTATTTGCCAGTCTGACATTCATTCATAGATCTTAAATTGAGAAGCTCTATTCTCAAATATTGTCAAAGAGTTTATCTGTTGAGTTTGCATGATAAGGTTTAGCTCAGTTCACAGTCACTGTGCATTTTAGAATCAGGGACAATATTAACAGTTTTAGGATTCTACTACTGCTTGAAGTACCACTAGTAGTACTGCTACCAATACTGCTTCTACCACTACTACAAAAATTTCAGTTATATGTCAGGCAATATGATGAGCTCTCTTACATATTAATGATTGCAAAACCTCTAGGAAGAGAGTACTATTACTATCAGTATTTTACAGATAATAAAACTAGGTCACAAAGAGGTAGAGAAATTTGCCTCAAACTACATAGCTAGCAATCATTACAACCAGGATGCAAACACTGGGAAGTTTAGTGCTAAAGGTGAGGTGTAGATATCTGAAGAAAAGTCATAATAAACTCCATTGTTAAGTGCCTCCTTACTGCTGCTCCACTTTTTATTTCTTTTACTTTAGTGCAGGACAGGAGATTTTGCATCCCATCAGACATTTGGCAATGCCTGAAGATATATTAAGTTTTCATAGATGCAGGGGCTGTGCTACTAGTATCTAGAGGGTAGAGGCCAGGAGTGCTGCTAAATGTCTAATAACGCACATAAGGGCTCCTGACAACAAGAAATCGTTCAATCCAAATATCCATAGTACATTGAGACAGCAGTTGAGAGACTGCTTCAGAGAAATTGGCATGCCAATTTCAGAATACTGTATTTGGCAGCAATAAGGCAAAATAAAACCAAGGTTTGAGGAAACATCTTTAAATTGTTTGTTATGGGCGAAATTGCCCCTCTCCCCCAATTTATGTGTTTCAGCTTGAAACGTCAGTATTTCAGAATGTGACTGTATTTAGCAATAGGGCCTTTAGAGATGTGATGAAGTTCAAAGGAGGCCATTGTGGGGACCTGAGTCAATCTGACTGGTTTCCTGATAAGAAGGAATTTGGATACACAAAAAAACAACAGGCATGCAAAGTGCCTAAAGGGAAGGTCATGTGAAGAGGAAGCAAGAGTATCAGCATTTGCAAGCCAAGGAGAAAGGCCTGGAGCAGATTCTTCCCTTATGGCATTTAGAGAAAATTAACCTTGCTGGAACTCTGATCTTGGACTTCCAGCCTCCAGAACTGTGAGAAAATAAATGCTTGATTATTTAAGCCATTTAGTCTGTTGTCTTTTGTTATGGCAGTCCTATCAAACTAATACATCGTGTAAGGTTATAAATAATTTTCAAGAACCTTTAGCACTCTTAAAATATTCTTTTACATAATCCATTGTTTTGCTAATTAAAAATGACTCACCTCTTTGGTAAACCTGGTGTTTAATTGCATTTACTATGCAGCATTTTATTAGCTTAATTTCCGTTGTGGAGCAAAATCCACTTTAGCTTCCCATATCAGGCTGCCAGGGATTTCAAAAGTCTTTGAAACCTATATCCTAGTACTCTGCCCCAATAAACCTGGGTTGACAAATCACCTCAAAAGTTAAACTGGTCAATTAAAATGTCCTCAAAATGCAAACTGTTAACTTTGCTAATATTTAATGTGAAGCATCCTAAGCAATGCATTTTCAAAACATTTTCACAAATATTACTTAGAAACTGATTTTAAAAATCAACATTTCTTTATTATAACTATTTGAGAACCAATGGATAAAGGAATATACAGTTCAATGTAAAGGACAGCCTAGATTTTAACTTTACCCCCATTTCTTTCTGTCAGGGTTTTATTCACGACTTCCTTGTGGAGTTTGTCATGACTGAAGAGCAAAAGTGACATTCCACAAAAGTACTTACCCTTCTTTTAAACATAGTAACATCCTTTGCTTGGGTGATGAAACGAGCAAATTTCATACTCTTTCTTTTGTCACTTTCACTCTCTTGCTCTCTCTTCCAAGAACTGTTCTTGAAACCTTTCCCCTTTCCCCATGCCAACTCGACAATACTACATCTAACTGTCACTTATTTTTTCTACCTACTTTCTGTTGATAATGAACCTTTTTGATATTTTACAGTGAATAAAATGAGTTTCCCCCAGTCATGAGACTAGGAAACAGTCCAAATAACAGTCTTTGTGTCAGTTCCTCTAAAATCTCCCTTCTGGCTAACCAAAGTTTAGGAATTAGGATGGCAGCTTGTGGATAGACTATGTTATATTATCCTTATTACATTTTGACTCTTAAACTTGCCTCTGTGGCTTTCCATCAGTACCCATGACTGAACATTCATGTTACTAGAAAAATTAGTACATTGCTCAGTGTATCTACTGCTGTTGTCAATGTAACTACAAAAGCTCCTGTGCTCTTTCCAAGGAAAAGAAATTGTGCCTGATTTATTTGTTTTTGTTTTTGTTTTGTTTTGTGTTTTGGTTAGTCACTTCTTTCATTATCCACCTACTTCCCAAGTTATATAGCTATATCAAAGCAAACTTTGAGCTTATTATTTTTTTTTACTATTTTGTTCTTAGCAGGCTGTTGTCTTCTGCTAGAATTTTCTTTTTGATGTCAAGGACACTTTTTTGTTGCTTACAGTGACTAGGACAGGAGGTTCTATGGGCATTAGAAAGCAGGGTCAAAGGATGCTAAACATCTTGCAATTTGCAGAGCAGTTCCAAACAAAGAAACATTTTCCTGTCCCAAATGGCAACAGCACACCTGTTGAAAACCACTAACAGACAGCAATACTCTATGTGTTACATTCTAGGTCAAGAAGTTAAAGTCAGAAATGTTGGTTGCCTGAAAGATAAAACGTTTCTTGACAAGATACTTTTGTTATTTTATACATCTGAAACCTTAAATGTTTTACATCTGAGGCCTCTGAGAGTGGGATGCATTATGTGCTGATGATGACATCTGGAGAATGACATTGGAAGTTGCTTCAATGCAGTGATGTTGTTGGAAGTTTATGCTACAGAATATATCTCCTGTGAAATGCAAGTCTAAGCTGAGAGAGCAAGCATCAGT
Organism: Cheracebus regulus; assembly: GCA_963574635.1. Lineage (NCBI taxonomy): Eukaryota > Metazoa > Chordata > Mammalia > Primates > Pitheciidae > Cheracebus > Cheracebus regulus. The sequence continues at coordinate 6,263 of CAUYQU010029319.1, forward strand.
TATTCTTTTTTCAGAAAACATTTCCTGGGTGTCTTTTGTATTCCATGCTATGCTAGGGTACTCTGGAGCCAGAGATAAATTATATGGGATTCTTGCCTCCAAAGAGCTATGTTCTATTGAGTAACTGGCTTTAAAAATTATGTGTCCTACCAATGGTTGACCTTATCAATGACTCTGAGTCTCTGGGATTCTTTGGATTTATGTATTAACTGCTCAAGGGATGACTTGGGGGTCCTCTCTTCCTGCTATGTGCATGGTAATTAGGTCCTGGAGAAATAAGATTCCTGATTTAAGGATTTAAATAATTTAAATGCTCTTACTGAATGAGGAAATAGATTATGTGATTTAAGACAGGCAAATTAAGGACCAAAGGAGTTCTGAGAAAGGTTTTGTTGATTTGTTTGTGGGTTTCGTGTGTGTTTTTCTGTTTGAACAAATATATTAGTAACCAGTGTTTTGCAAATAGTGCATTTAACAGGCTAGAACCCTGGAAGACCTTGGATGAAATGGTTTTATGGATCTCCAAGGCTCTGGAAAAAGGAAAATGTAAAAAGTTTAAAAATACTGGGGATGAGAAGGAGGTTAGCATTCAGGGAGTATACAATAAAATAGAAACTAATATCACATTGGTTCTCCCATAAAATTTTTGTGACCCTGCTTATTTTTCATTCTCCCAGTTCAACTGTCAAAATCTGGAACCCAAAATTATTTATCAAGTTCCATTTGTCTGACACCAAAACTCATTCATGTAATTACTTACCCTACAAACCATGTAATAAAATTCAGAATCACAGGAAGAAATTGCAGTCTTAGTAACCACTGATCAATATCTATCTCATCAATATCATTCAGTTTCTCTCTCTTAATTGGATCTTACTTTTGTCTTTTAAATATGTCCAAATAGCACCAACTTAGGTCTTTTCAATTTATATGGAAGATAGTGGACATAACTTACATATATGTAATATATATACATATATATATATCTTCCTTATATATAATATATATGTAAATATCTTCCACATATATATAACTATTATACTCTATGAGGAATATATATACATATTTATATATATAATATATATGTATAATAATATGTACTATATATACATATATATTATGCTATATGAGGAATATATATGCATATAATATGTTATATATATATCTTCCTTATATATATATATATATGGAGAATTGGTGCATACATTTATGGAGGCTGAGAAATTCTCATCTTTAGTTTGCAAGTTGGAGACAAAGGAGAGCCAGTGATACTGTGATGTAGTTCTAGTCGGAGTCTGAAGGCTTGAGAACCAGGAGAACTAATGGTATAAATTCTTGTCTAAGCATAGAGACTCCTGATATTCCAGCTTATACAGCCAGGCAGGTGAAGTTCACTCTTTCTCTGAATTTTTATTTTATTCAGGTCTTTAATTTATTGGATAAGGTTCCCTACACTAAGGAGGGCAATCCATTTTACTCAGTCTATTATTAAAATGTTAATATCATCCAGAAACACTCTCGTTGATAAACTCAGAATAATGTTTGACTACATATCTGAGCACTCTCTTGCTTAATCAAACTAACCATTACACTGTTAATACATACCACCCTCCACAAATACCAGTTACCCAAACCCAAATACCAGCCTTGGTTGTTCTTTCCTCAAAATGCATGACTCTTAACAGAATGTCCAAGGCTGCTTAATTTGGTCCCTATGTATCTTTTTAAACTTATCTCACACTACTCTACCCTTTAGTGTCTATACTTAATCCCTCCTGGTTGCTTTCAGTTCCTCAAACATGACTTCAAGGTTTGCCTTGTTGAAGTGACCTCTTGCCCCCTCCTCTGCCTGTCTATTCCTAAGTATTTCTTCAGATCTCAGATCAAATGCTACTTCTGTAGTAAAGACTAGTGAGTTCTCAGATTAGGTTGTATATCCCTGTTACGTGTTCTTACACCACTTACTCTGTCTTCACACATTTTACCTCAGTGATAATTTAGATGGTTATGTGATTAAAAATTTTCAATCCAAGATACCCTAAGCCATCTGACATCAAATGCCATCTTAAGTTTGGCTTAATACTATAACTTTAATGCCTAGCCTAGTTCTCAGTACACGGGGGGTATTCAGTACATATTTAAGTGAATAAGCTTTAGGTTGGTGCAAACATAATTGCAGTTTTTGTCATTACTTTTAATGGCAAAAACCTCAGTTACTTTTGCACCAACCTAATATATCCACATTGTACCTGTAGCCTATTACACCAGGAATGAAATTAGAGTGAGATGATCTGGAATTCTGCTTATTGTCCAAAGTTTCCTGTAATCATATATTCTATTTATCAATTCCTTGTTAATATCATGAACAAAATATCATCATATCATGTTGATATCATCTTTATAATTTTTCCCCTTTCTGATGAGCCAGCTTCCCCAAAACAATTAGACTAATTTCTAGTCAATATAATTATCTTTCTTGAAAGTTGAGAACTAGAAAACATATATGCACTGAGAGTTAAAAATAGAAAAAAAAGGTAATTAGGTGAAGCAGAGAATTTAAACAAAAACTGAAAGAAAAAGGAACAATTTGGTTTTGACCAGTCCCTGGCATTTCATCTGACAAGGGATTTTCTCCTTTTTTTTTTTTATTCCCCAGATTCAGACAAAATAGAACATAATTTGTTATGCAGTAGAGCTGAGTAAGGAAACTATGTGTCCCGGGTCCAATTTAGTTCACTGCCTGTTTTTGTATAACTTATAAAATAAGAATTTAAAAAAATACTCTTTAATGGTTTAAATTTTTTAAAAAATATATATTTACTGACATTGAGCACTTTTATAAAATGCAAATATCAATATCCATGAAATTTTATTGTAAAACAACCACACTCATTCATTTCTGTGTTCTTTATCACTGCTGCTCTTCATGCTGAAAAAGGGAGAACTGAGCAGTTGCAACAGAGACCATATGGCTCACAAAGTTGAAAATATTTACTATTTGGTTCTTTACCAAAAAAAGTTCGCTGACAACTACAAAATCCTAAACTACTCAGTTGTTATTCAGGAATAATTTTTTTGCAAAATAGTTTGGCTAGAACATAACATATGCTCATGCTCAATATTACATATAGTAGCGTATTTTAAGGTTAAGTTACTTTTAGATTATTCATCATTTGGGATTATGCATGGAATAAACTTCCTTTCTTTAAAATTTTTTGAGAAGGGGTCTCATTCTGTTACCCAGCCTGAAGTGTAGTGGTGCAATCTTGGCTCACTGCAGCCTCTGCTTCTTGAGCTCGAGTGATCCTTCTCCCTCAGCTGCTTGTGTAGCTGAGACCATAATCATGTGCCACCACACCTGGCTAATTTTTGTATTTTTTTTTTCTTTTTGTGGAGACAGAGTTTCTGGTCTTGAACTCCTGACCCTAAGCAATCCTCTCATCTTGGCCTCCAAAAGTGTGATCTTCTTTTTGAAGAAGCACAGATAATCAAGACATGATGGAATATTTTATGACACGAAGCATACCCAAACTCATAGCCAACTTGGTTATTATTATGTTTATGATTATGTTTAGTTTCAGTTTGGAATCTGCCATGAATAGGAGCTATAGCAGAGAACATAGAGTATTTGTAGCACCTGATCTAGATTCCCACAACCTTGCTTTGAATTTTAGGCCTTGCCATCTACTACTTGCATGTCCATAGGTAGTTTGTGCCACAGAATGAAGCTTTTATCTCCATCTTTAAAATTACAATATTAACTGTAACAGCATCATACTTTGGGAGGGTTAAATAAGAACATGCACGGGAATAACTTGGTGCACAGCTGAAACATTACCAAAACTTGCTATTAGTTGTTTCACCTTGAGCAAGCCACTTAATAAGTTTTTCATTTTATATGTGAAGGGGTTGAGCTGGAGAGAGCCTCACCTGCAACCTCAGCTTTTTTGTTTTTAAAGCTGGGGATAGAAGTAAATGTTGAAATTGGTTACACATGGATTGCTAAAAAGAGAATATTGTCCTAGATCTCTTCATCAAGAGAGAAAACTGATCAGTTTCTACAGACACACTTATTATTTTCATGTAAAAAAACTAAGTTATATTTTCATTAAGCATCAGACTAGTGAACATCTTCCAGCTCACCTTTTCAATGTGTAATAGAAGGCCTGTTTTTGGTCTACTGCTGTATTTCCAGGTGAGGCATTGGGGAAGAGTATTGTGGTTCTGTCTTCTGCTACACTGATGCAGTTCCACATTGAAACAACAATCTTCCTGGGAGTCAGAGTTGGAAGGATTTGTAGAAACATGTCTATTTTTGGAAAGAGAAGGCCCTTAGAGATAAGCAGTGTACTGCCATTTTATCTATTTGTCATACTTTTTTTCTTCCATTTTTCTGTATGTCACCAGTAAGATACTCAAAAATTTACAGTGATTAAACTAATGGTCGTGGATCACTGTCATTGTCAGACTTCTCTATAGCATAGGAGGACATTTTCCAAGACATTGTTCCTGGAATTGGCTACTATTTCTGCAGATTTGTGGAGGGGAGCAGGAGCAAGCCATGGAAAGCTACTCGCTACTCCTCTTAGGAATTCCTGCTGACACAGGCTAATGATGTGGCATGTGGAGAAATGTGACAATCATGTTGCATGGTTCGGTTTGTCATGTCCTGCAGTACACACAGTTATCTAAGGTTGGTGATAACTTTTCATGACAATATAACTGTAGCTTAAACAGTTAGCAAATGTGAATCATTTCTTTATTTCCGTTATGGTTTCAGATCAAATGAACCCCTCAAACACATTCATCTGACAAATTAGAGAGAGCTGATTCAAAACACTATTGAGTTCTTGTACATAATCCATTTCATTATATTAATTTAGAGCACCTTGTGTGATAGCCATGGTTTGTCAAGATTTTAAAGAACTTGATGGTATGAAACAGGCACTTTCTGAGGTACAACAGAATTGTCACTGGTTCACTTTTCTTTTTTGTGTCCATTGCCCTGTATATGCCAACATGAATAAAAACAAGTCTAATGTCATATTCCATTGAAAAGGGAGATATTTCTTTGAATGAGATGTGTAAGTCAGTCTTTGTCAAAGAAAGAGGTATGAGAAGTTGATTTGCTTGAGTAACCTCACTACCTGTTCCCCATCTGTATCCTAAAATACAGATTATGCTTGGTCTAGCCCAGTCTCTGCTTTATTTTGTTAGGTTTGTTTTGCCTCCTATCTCCTCTTATTGTTGAAGCTTGTACACCAAACTCTTTTGAGACTTCCTACTGATATCCATGAAAATTTGCACTTGTGAGATGATATGATGCTTTTGTTCCTGGAGATTTAAATTTCAGGTAAGCGTTATTTAATATCACAAATCTTTGCATATTAACAGGGCAAAAGGGCTTGGCTCAAAAATAAGGAAAGATACTCATCTGTAATATTATGGCCATTTAAAAAACTCTCTCTCCATACACATAGATATATTTATGTATGTGTGTGTGTGTATATATATATACACACACATATATATATACACACACACATATATATATATATACATATATATGTATACACACACATTTTTGTTTTTAGTTTTAAGTTGTATGTATGCATATATTGTGGGAACTTAGATGTTCATTTGTTTTGGGTTCCTTCCAAATGCCTCTACAAGGGGGTGATATCTGGCTATATTTTAATCCATCCCATCTGGTCTGTCTCCTAGACTGTGCTGAGCAAATCCTGGTACATATAGTGACAATCTAATAAGATTTTTGTGAACTGTACAATAACTATTAAGAAATATAAATAGGGCAGAAGGCAGAGCAAGATGGCTGAATATAACTTTCCAGTGATCATCCCCACTGCTGCCCAACAGGAACACCAAATTGAACAACTATCCTAATAAAAAACCACCTTCATAAGAATAAAAAATCATGTGAGTGATCATAGTACCTGGTTCTAGCATCACATTAAAGAAAGAGGTACTGAAAAGGGTAGAAAAGACAATCTTGAATTGCCAGTGCCACCCCTTCCCCACCTCCTGGCAGTGTCTGTGTGGCACAGAGAGAATTCTTGTGCTTAGGGGAGGCAAAGCACAGTGACTGTGGGACTTTGCATTGGAATTTAGTGCTGCCCTGTCACAGTCAAAGGCAACCTGGGATATCACTGAACCAGAGCCCATGGAGGGAGCATTTATACAACCCCTAGCCAGAGGCAATTTATCCATTCCAGCAGTCAGAACTTAATTCCAGCTAGCCCAACCACCATGGGCTAAAGCTTTCTGGGGTCCTAAGTAAACTAAAAAGGCAGTCTATGCCACAAGGGCTGCAATACCTGGGCAAGTCCTGGCTCTGTACTGGGCTCAGACTTGCAGTGCAGTAAGGCAGCTCAAGGAGAGAGAAACTCCATTTGTTTGGGGGAACATAAAAGGAAATAATCTAGTGAAACACAAGCTTGTGTGGCAAAGGGAGTGCTTGTGTCACCCCTCTTCCAACCCCAGGCATTGCAGCTTGCACTTTAGGGAGAGCCTCTTTCCTTCCATTTGAGGAGAAGAGAAGAAAGAGTGGGGAGAACTTTGTCTTGCAACTTGAATACCATCTCAACGACAGTAGAATAGGGTACTGGGCTGAGTCCTGAGGACATCATTCTAGGCCCTAGCTCCTGAATAACATTTCTAGGTAAACTGTGGGACAGAAGGAAACCCACTGCCTTGAAGGGAAGGCCCAACCCAGTCCTGGCATGATTCATTTTCTGTTGATTAAAGAGCCCTGGGTCCTTGAATTAACATCATCTGCAGCCACACAGTACTTGCTGTAGGTCAGGGTAGTGGTGGCCACAGGGAAGGACTCCTGCTTGAGGAAATAAGAGGAAAGAGTGGGAATGACTTTATCTTGCAGCTTGTGTGCCAGCTCAGCCACCAGTAGAATAGAATACTAAATAGATTATCAATGTTCCTGACTCTGGGCTCTGGCTCCCAGACAGATTTTTGGGATTCAACTTTGGCTGGAGAGGGATCTTACTGCCTTGAAGGGAAGAAATAAGTCTGGATGTATTCTTAACTTACTGAGTGTAGAGCCCTTGGGCCTTGGGTAAGCACTGGTGGTAGCTAGGCATTGGTCACAGCAGGTCTTGGGTGAGACACAGTGCTGTGCTGGTTTGGGTGTGACCCAAAGCCGTCCCAGTGGTTGTGGCCACAGGGGTACTTGTGACACTCTTCCCTGCTCCAGGCAGCCCAAGGAGAGAGAAACTCCATTTGTTTGGGGGAACATAAGGGAAGAGAAAAAGAATTTCTGCCTGTTAATCCAGGGAATTCTCTTTGATCTTACTTAAGAGCACCAAGGCAGTACCTCTATGAGTCGTCAAGATTTTCAGCATTAGTGGTCTTTGGGTACCCCCTAATGCAGATATGGCTGCAGTAACCAAAGCCTTAGATCACAACACTCAATTCTATTTGAATTACTGGAAAGCCTTCCCACAAAGGATAGGTAGAAACTATGAACACATTCAACAGCCAACTCTTCAATGCTCAGATACTGACAAATCTCTACCAACAGCAAGACCATCCAGGAGGGCATGACTTCACCAAACAAACAAAAAAGGCACCAGTGACCAGTTGCAAAGTGATATGGTTTAGTTCTGTGTCCCCACCAAAATCTCATGTCAAGTTGTAATTTCCAGCGTCGGAGGTGGGGCTTGATGGGAAGTGTTTAGAAAACGGGGACAGTTTTCTCACTTGGTGCCACTCTCATGATTGTGAGTGGGTTATCACAAGTTATGATTGTTTAAAAGTGTTTAACACCTCTCCCCTCTCTCTTTCTCCTTCTCCAGCCATGTAAGATGTGCCTGCTTACCCTTCACCTTCTGCCATAATTGTAAGTTTCCTTAGGCCTCCCCAGCTACGCTTCCTATAGAGACTGCAGAACTGTGAGCCAATTAAACCCCTTTTCTTTATAAATTATGCAGTTTAAATATTTCTTTATAGCAGTGCAGGAATGAACTGATACATAAAGTAACAGAGATGTGGTACCTTTTGGGCAGAGAATTCAAAATAGCTGTTTTAAAGGGGCATAATAAAATTCAACATAACACAGAGAAGGCATTCAGAACCATATAAAATAAAATGTAACAGAATAATTTTTAAAAATCAAGCTAAAATTCTGGAGCTGAAAAATGCAATGCATATACTAAAGATGCATCAGAATCTCTTAACAGCAGAATTGATCAAGCAGAAGAAAGAACTGGGTCTTGAATACAAACTACTTGAAAATACACAGTAAGAGAAGACAAAAGAAAAAAGAATCAAAAAGAATGAAACATACTGACAAGATTTAGAAAATAGCCTGAGAAAAGCAAACCTAAGAGTCATTGGCCTTGAGAGGAGGTGGCGAGATGGAGGTAGACAGTTTACTCAAAGGGACAATACCAAAGAAATTCCCAAACCTATTGAAAGATATCAGTATTCAAGTACAAGAAGATTATAGGACACCAAGCTGATTTTGCTCAAATAAGACTACCTGAAATCATTTAATAATCAAACTCCCAGAGGTCAAAAGTAAAGATCCTAAAAGAAGAAGAAAAAAAAAAATATACAAAAGAGCTCCAGTAAATCTGACAGCAGAATTCCTGATGGAAACAATATAGGCCAGCAGAGAGAATGCTTGAAATATTTAAAATGTTGAAGGGAAATAAAAACAAATTTTATCCTAGAAAAGTATATCTAGCAAAAATATCCTTCAAACATGAGTGGGAAATGAAGACATTTCCAGAGAAATAAAATGTTAGAGATTTGATTACTACAAGAACTGTCCCACAAGAAATGCTAAAGGGAGTTCTTCAATATGTTAAATACAAAAAAACGAAAACAAAGAAGTTAACATGCAATAGACCATCATGTAAAGGTATAAAACTCACTGGTAATAGAAAGTACATGGGCAAACACAATACTATAACACTGAATTGTGGTATGTAACCTACTTATGTCTTGATTATAAAAAGAATAAAATGAATTGATAAAAAATAATAACTATACAACTTTTTAAGACATAGACTGTATAAAATGATATATACGGAAACAATTAAAAGTAAAAAGTTATGGTGATGAAGTTAAAATGTACAGTATTTATTAATTTCTCTTTTACCAAGTATTATTTTGTTTTCCTGTTTTTACAATTAGTTTTGAGTGGCCATCAGTTTAAAATAAAAGACTTTAAGATATTTTCTGCAAGCCTTATGGTAAATTCAATTAAAAAACCTACAATAGATACACAAAAAATAAAACAAGTGAGAAAGTAAAACATATGACCAGAGAAAGGTATCTTCGAAGGAAGGGAGGAAGGAAGGATTGACAGATGGATGGAAGGGACAAAACAACCAGAAACAAATAAAAAAATGGCAGTAGTAAGTCCTTACTTATCAATTATAACACTGAATGTTAATGGACTAAACTTTTCAATCAAAAGACACAGAGTGGCTGAATGGAGAAAAAAGAAAACAAGAATCAATAATGTGTTTCCTACCAAAAACATACTTCACATTTAAAGACACAGGTAGATAGAAAATAAAGAAATAAAATAAAAATATTTCAAGTAAATATCTAAAATCTCAAAGCAATTTCCAGATGCAATGCAATCTCTACCAAAACACCAAGGAAATTCTTCAGAGAAATAGAAAAAAAATCCAAAATGTATATGGACTCACAAAAGACTTATAATAGCAAATGTCATGAGCAAAAAGAACAAAAGTGAAGAAATCACATCAACTCACTTCAAATTATATTACAGAGCTATTGTAATCAAAATAGCATGTTACTGGGTTAAAAAGAGATACACAGACCAACTGGACAGAACAAAGAACACAGAAGTAAATCCATACATCTACAGTGAAGTCATTTTTGACAAAGGTGTCAAGAATATACACTGGGGAAAGGACAGTCTCTTCAATAAATGGATCTAGAAATACTGATATCCATATGCAGTAGAACAAAACTACACTTCTTTATCTTGCCATATACAAAAATCAAATCAACATGGATTAAAAACTTCCATCTAAGATCTTAAACTATGGAGCTACTCAAGTAAAACCCTGAGAAAACTCTCTAGGACATTGGTATGGGCAAAGATTTCTTGAGTAATATCCCCAAAGATTCACAACAAGAGCAAAAATGAACAAATGGGATCATATAAGGTTAAAAAAAATTCCACACAGCAAAGGAAACAATAATTGAAGTGAAGAGGAAACCCACAGAATGAGAGAAAGTATTTGCAAATTATGTATATTAATCTGTTCTCATGCTGCTATAAAGAACTGCCCAAGACTGGGTAATTTATAAAGGTAAAAGGTTTCATTGACTCATAGTTTCATATGGCTTGGGAGGTCTTAGGAAACTTACAATCATGGTGAAAGGGGAAGTAAACACATCCTAATTCATATGATGGTAGGAAATAGGAGTGGAGAGCAAAGGCAGGGAAAACCCTTTATAAAATCATCAGATCTTGTGATAACTCACTATCATAAGAAGAGCACGTGGAAACTGCCCCCATGATCAAATCACTTCCCACAAGGTACATCCCCCCAAACAAGGGGATTATTCAGATTACAATTCAAGATCAGATTTGGGTAGAGAAACAAAGTCAGACCATATCCTTCTGCTCCTGGTCCCTCCCAAACCTCATCTTTCTCACAATTCAAAACAAACTTATGCCTTTCTAAAAGTTCCTCAATGTCTTAACTCATTTCACTATTAACCCTAAATTCCAAGTTCATAGCCTCATCTAAGACAAGGCAAATTCCTTCCACCTATAAGCCTGTAAAATAAAAAGCAAGTTATTTAATTTCAAGATATGAGGGTACAGGCACTGCATCAATGAACCCATTCCAAATTGGAGAAATTTGCCTCAGGCAAGTCCAATATCTAGCGAGGCAGTCATTAAATCTTAAAGCTCCAAAATGATCTCCTTTGACTCACATCCTGGTCACACTAATGTAAGAAGTGGGCTCCCATAGCGTTGGGCAGCTCCACTTCTGTGACTTTGCAGTGTATAACCCCACTCCTGGCTGTTTTCATGTGCTGGTTTTGAGTATCTGTGGCTTTTCTATGCACACAGTGAAAGCTGTCAGAAGATCTACAGATCTGTGGTCTGGAGAATGATGACCCTCTTCTCACAGCTTCACTATGCCATACCCTAGTGGGGACTCAGTGTGGGGACTCTGAACTCACATTTCCCTTCTGCACTGCCTTAGCAGAGGCTCTTCATGAGGGCCCCACTCCTGCAGCAAACTTCTGCCTGAACATCTAGGCATTTCCATACATCCTCTAAAATCTAGACAGAGGTTCCCAAACCTCCATTCCTGTTTTTTGTGCACCTGCAGGACCAGCACCACGTGGAAGCTGCCAGGGCTTGGGGCTTGCACCCTCTGAAACAATGGCCCAAGCTGAACCTTGACTCATTTTAGCCACAGCTGGAAATGAAGCAGCTGGGATGCAGGACTTCATGTCTTAGGTCTACACAGAACAGGAGGGGGCCGGGCTTAGCCCATGAAACCGTTTTTCCCTTCTAGGCCTCTGGGCCTATGATGGGAAGGGCTGCCTTGAAGATCTCTGACATGTCCTGGGAAAATTTTCCCCATTGTCTTGATTAACATTCAGCTCCTCATTACTTATGCAAATTTCTGCAGCTGGTTTGAATTTCTCCCCAGAAAATAGGTTTTTGTTTTTTATCATATCATCAGGCTGCAAATTTTCCAAATGTTTATGCTCTGCTTCCTCTGAATGCTTTGCCACTTAGAATTTTATCCTGACGGATACCCTAAATTAACTCTTTCAAGTTTGAAGTTCCATAGATATTTAGGGCAGGGCAAAATGCTGCCAAGCTCTTTAGTAAAGCATAGCAAGGGTTATCTTTGCTCCAGTACTCAACAAGTTCTCATCTCCATGAGACCACCTCAGCCCAGATTACATTCTGCATAACACCATCAGCATTTTGGTCAAAGTCATTCAACAAGTCTCTAGAAAGTTCCAAACTTTTCCAAATCTTCCTGTCTTCTGAGCCAAGTCCCTAGGAAGTTTCAAACTTTCCCACATTTTTGTGTCTTTTTCTGAGCTCTCCAAACTGTTCCAGCCTCTTACTGTTACCTAATTCCAAAGCTGCTTCCACATGTTCAAGTATCTTTATAGCAGCAACGCACTTCTGTTCCCAATTTACTGTATTAGTCTGTTCTCTCACTGCTATAAAGAACTGTCCAAGAGTACGTAATTTATAGAGGAAAGGAGTTTAATTGGCTCACCTTTCTGCATGGCTGAAGAGGCCTCAGGAAACTTACAATCATGGTGGAAGGGGAAGCAAACACATCCTTCTTCACATGGTAGCAGGAGAGAGAAGTGCAGAGTAAATGAGGAATAAGCCTCTTATAAATCCATCAGATTATGTAATAACTCATTCATTATCATGAGTACAGCATGGGAGAACAGCCTCCATGATCTAATTAGCTCTCATGAGGTCCCTCCTCCAACACATGGTGATTACAATTTAGATTACAATTCAGAGTGAGATTTCGGTGGTGACACAGTGCCTGACCATGTGACAACAGATTAAGAATCAGAATGTATAATTTTATTTCTCAAAATTTAATTGAGAAATAAAAACGTATCTTTTTATTTCTCAATAGGAAATAAAAAGATCTAATAATCTGATTTGAAAAATGAGCAAAATAGCTAAATATACATTTCTGTAAAGAAGATATATGAATGACAAATTGTTATAAGGAAAGATGCTCAATATCATTAACCATCAGAGAAATGAAATCAAAACTACATTGAGATATCATCTCACCCCTGTTAAAATGGCTTTTATCCAAAACACTGGCAATAATGAATGCTGACAAAGATATAGAGAAGAGTGAAATCTCATACACCGTTGGTGGTAGCATAAATTAGTACAGCTACTATGGAGAACATTATGGAGTTTCTTCAAAAAACTAAAAATAAAACTACCATATAATTCAGCCATCCACTGATAGGTATATACACAAAACAAAGGAAATCAGTATATCAAAGAGATACATGCACTTCCATGTTTACTACAACACTATTCATAATAGTCAAGCTTTGGAAGCAACATAAGTGTCCATCAACAGATGGATGAAGAAAGACAATGTGGCACATATACACAATGGAATACTATTCAGTCATAAAAAAGAGTGAGTTCCTGTCATTCACAATAATATGGATGTAACTGGACAACATTAAGTGAAATAAGCCAGGCACAAAAACACAAAATTTGCATGTTCTCATTTGTGAGAGCTCAAAATTCAAACAATAGAACTCATGGAGATAAGAGAATAGAGTGAGGGTTAGCAGAGGCTGGGAAGTGAAGTAGTGGTGGGTCACAGAGGAGTGAGAATGGGTAATGAGTACACAAATTGAGTTAGAGAAAATAAATAAGGGCTAGTATTTTGTACCAAAACAAGGTGACTACAGTAGACAATTTATTATACAATTAAAAATAAAAGGGTATAACAAGATTTTTTTTAACAGAAAGAAATGGTAAATGCTTGGGGTGACAGATATTCCCTTTATCTTGTTGTGATGATTATGCATCTATACCTTTATAAAAATATCTCATGTACCCCAGAAATATATACACCTGCTATATACCCATAAAATTAAACATTTTTAAAAAGATAAAAGAAAAAATAATTTAAAATATACAAATCAAAAAAGTATATCATAATGTGTATATAAATAAATATGTAAAACCTATCTGAAGAAATTAAAAAACATTTTGAGAGACAGAAAATCACAACCCAGTGAAGACAATATTGTAGGGAACATTATTGTTACCACTTAGGATTTAATAAAAACAGAACACTTTTTGAATACAATTACTTTTCAAATATAGACAATAAACCATGAACTTGTCCAACTATATATGGGTTGTAATATATGTTTATAACTGTATTACAGGGTTTTTTTTTCAATTAAGGTGCAATTAATACAACATAAAATTAAACATTTTAAAATATACGATTCAGTGGTATATAGTACATTCCTAATGTTCCACAACTACCAGTTATATCTAGTCTTCAAACACTTACTATTACAAAATAAAACCCCGTGCCCATCAAGCAATCACTCCCTGATTCCCTCCTCACCTATCTCTGGCAACCATTAATCTGCTTTTTGTGTCAATTGATGCATTGATTTTTAAGTATTTTAAATAAATAGAATCATAGAACATGTCTTTTTCTAAGATTTTTTATGCCTAGTTTCACTTAGCATAATATCTTCAAGTTTTCTTCATTTTGTAGCATGCATATTAATGTTATTCCTGGCTGAATAATATTCCATTATATAGATACACCACACTTAAATTGTCTGTTTACCTGTTGAAGGACATTTGAAATGCTTCCACTTTGCTACAGGATTTTAAAATTGATGTTATAAGAACTGTGTCAATGAGACTGAGAGAAACTTCTAAGAAAATTCTGTGAAAATATACTAAACGACTAAGTATTATTTAGCATCATATTAAGGAGGGAGTGTTTGACAAATTGATATTGGAGTAATTGATTAGGGATATATTAATCTGGAGCCATTTTGCATTTAATAGAATAATATATAGATGAATATTCATGTAATCTTGGATAGATAAAATGCTTTCTCATTATGACATTAAAGATAGAATAGATTTGGCTTAAGATTAAATAAAGTTGAGGGAAGAGTTAAACTATACTATGATCTTTAAACTACGAAGAATCATTAAAACCATAAACAGGTAATTTGTTGACAAAACCATAATTATGTGGAGAATACAATATAAAATATATTCAACTTGATATTGGAAAAAATTTAAAACACCATTGATGTACATTTTTGGTGTGATAAACCATACACTCAAAAAGTGATCATGAGAAAGTAAAGGGAAATGATATATTTTGAGGGCTATTTGACACTACGTATCTACGGCTTTAAAAGAGTCCATATTCTTCTACCTCTCAACTTCTGGGAATTCAGACCAAAGTAAAAAACTTACAAGTGCACAAATAATTATCTCCTGGCATATTAATCTCTGCCCTGTTTTCAAATTAAATATATAAACAACCTATGGCCAACATAAAAAAAAACACTGTATACCAAAATATTTACCTATATTAAGTAAATATTTTCAACTTGGGGACACAAAATCTCACAATCACTTAACTCTGCCTTGCATGTGAAAGTTAGGTGTATTTCTAGTTATTTTATTTTATTTTTGGCTATAAAAATAAAGAAGGGATTTCCTTCTTTATTTGGCATTATTTGAACATTATAGATGCATGGAAATGCTACTGATTTTGGACATTCATTTTGTATGCTAAAACTTACTGAAGTTGTTTTTCAGGTCTAGAAGCCTTTTGGCAAAATTGTTAGGGTTTTTAAGACACAAAATCATATTGTCTGTAAAGAGAGAGAATTTGATGTTCTCTTTTTCTATTTGGATGCATTTAATTTCTTTCTCTTCTCTGATTGTTCTTGCTTGGACTTCCAGTACACTGTTGAACAGGAGTGGTGAGAGTAAACATTATTGTCTCGTTTCTATTTACTTATTTATTTTTTTTCGACTCTAAGGGCAGTGTTTTCTGCTTTTGACTGTTCAGTATGTTGGCTGTGGGTTTGTCATAGATGCTACTCATTATTTTGAGTTATGTTTCTTCTATTCCTAGTTTATTGTGAGGTTTTTTTTTAATGAAAGGATGTTGAATTTCATCAAAAGCGTTTTTTGTATCTTTTAAGATGATCATATGGTTTTTGCTCTTAATTCTGTTTATGTGGTGAATCACATTTATTGATTTGTGTATGTTGAAACAATTTTGCATTCCAGGAATAAAGCCTACTTGATTATGGTGAATAAACATTTTTAATGTGCTACTGATTTGAGTTTGCTAGGAGTTTGTTGATAATTTTTGCATCTGTGTTCACCAGAAATATTGGCCTGTAGTTTTCTTTTATCCTTGTGTTTTTGCCTCCTCCTGGATTTTTCTAGAATATTTTCAGTAGAAATGGTATCAGCTCCTCTCTGTGTGTCTTATAGAATTCAGGTGTGAATCCCTCTGGTCCAGGGCTTTTTTTAATTGTTAGGATTGTATGACTGATTTCATTTTGGAGCTCAATATTGGTGTGTTCAGGGTTTCCATTTCTTCCTGATTTAATCTTGTGAGGTTGTGCATTTCCAGTAATTTATCTATTTTTTGTAGATATTTTAGTTCGTTTGCATAGAGATGTTCATAATGGTCTCTGCGGATCTTTTGTATTTCTGTAGGATCAGTGGAAATGTCACATTTGTCATTTCTGGTTGTGCTTATTTGGATTTTTTTTCTCTTTTTTTATTTGGCAATCTAGCTAGTGGTCTCTCAATCTCATTTATACTTTCCAAGCAAATTTTTGGTTTTGTTAACTTATTGTGTTGATTTTGGTGTCTCAATATCATTCATTTCTGTTCTGGTTTTAGTTATTTCTTTTCTTCTGCTAGCTTTGGGGTTAGTTTGTTATTATTTTGGTAGTTCTTCCAGGTATAATGATACACAGTTAATTTGAGTTCTTTCTAACTTCTTGTTTTAGGTGTTTGGAGCTATAAACTTTCCTCTTAACACTACTTTTCTTGCATCCCAAATACTTTGATATGCTGTGTCTTCCTTTTCACTTACTTCAAAGAATGTTTTTGATATCTGCCTTAATTTGATTTTTATACAAAAGTTATTAAGGAACATATTTTAAAATTTCCATGTAATTGTACAGTTTTGAGATATCTTCTTGGTATTATTTTTATTTTTGTTCCACTATGGTCTCAGAGCATGGTTGGGATGACTCAATTATTCTGAATTTATTCAGACTTGCTCTACAGCCAAGCATGTGGTCAATCTTCGAGTATGTTCCATGTGCACATAAGAATGAATATTCTGTGCTTGTTGAGTGGAGTATTCTGTAGATGTCTTTCATGTCCAGTTTGTTAAGTGTTAAATGTAAGTCCAGAATTTTGTTGTTAGTTTTCAACCTTGATTATTTGTGTAATATTGTCTGTGGTATGTGAACTTCTCCTCTGTAATTATGTCACTGTCTAAATCTTTTTGTAGGACTAGAAGTACTTGTTTTATGAATCTTGGTGTTTAATTTAAGATGTGTATATGTCTGGGATAGTTAAGTCTTCCTGAATTAAAACATTTACCCTTATATAATACCCTTCTTTGGCCTTTTTTTAAACTGGTTTTTGTTTAAAGTCTGCTTCTTTTTTAATCATCTAAGAATAGTGACCCCTCCTGTTTTTTGTTTTCTGTTTGCATGGTAAATCTTTCCATAATGCTTTACTTTGAGTCTTTGGTTGTCATTACATGTGAGATAGGTATCTTAAAGACAGCAGACAAATGGATCTTGATTTTTTTAATCCAATTTACCACACTGTACTTTTTAAGTGGGAACATTTAGGCCATTTACCTTTAAGGTTAATATTTATCTGTGATGTTTTTATTTTATTGTGAACTTGTTAGTTGCTTTGTAGTTTATGTTGTATAGCTGTTTTATATTATCTGTTGACTATGTACTTAAATTTTTGTTTGTTTGTTTTGGTGGTGACAGATATCATTCTTTCATTCCCATGTTTAGAACTCCCTTGAGGATATTTTGTGAGGCTGGTCTAGTGATAGTGAATTCCCTTCATATCTTTTTTATCTATATTGGACAGTAACATTGCATTTACTATGTGCTAAGCACAGATTCACTTATGTAACAAATATTAACTTGTTTAATAATTATAGCATGTTAGGTACCACCTAAATCCTACAGTTTAGGATTTAGGTGCTACCATTAATATGACTTTACAGATGAGGAAACTGAAGTGCAAAAATTTTTTTTCTCCAAGTCACAAATCTAGTGTAATTGGGATTAGAATACAGGTAGTTGGGCTCCAGAGTCTGTGCTTTAACCTCTATACTACAATAAAGCAAACAAAATAATTTGAGATGGTGCTAAGTGCTCAGGAGAAAGTAAGCCAGGCCAAGAAAGAGAGAATTCTTGAGTTAGTGAGACAGGGAAGGGGGTAGAAGAGGAAGGACAGAGGGACTGGCTAAATGGATTGATCAGGGAAGGTCTCTTTGAAGGAGCTGCATTTGAGATGACATCAGAGTGACAACAGTGAGGCAGTTGTGTAAATGAGTGGCAGGAATGTTATATCTCAAAGGAACAGCAAGTAAAAGACCTGTATTGTCATTATTTTAAGAATAAAAGGATAGCCAGTGGTACCAAGATTTTGTTGGGAAAGGGGTAGGGAATGTTGTTGGAGAGATTGGGGACTGAAGGCAAAAAGTAGATTGCCTTAGCCAAGGTGTTTCACTTGGAAGTGCAATGGAAATCTATTGCAGCATTTTAGGCAGGAGATGATATGTGATCTTGAATTGTAAAATATTATTCTCTCTACTTTGCAGAATGAAATGGAAGATTCAACAGCCGGTATAGAGAGACTAGTTAAGTGATTATGGTAGGTACCTACCACCTACCACAGGGAAGATGGCAAAAACTAAAGAAGTAGTTCATGGAGACAAAATGACTATTTTGGTCTCTGTTGTAGGTATTTTGAGTTTTCTGATAGCATGGAAGCAAGCATTAATAAAAAAGAAGAGACTCAAAGATGACTCAGACTTTTGGCTTCATCTACTGAGTTTATGATGTTATTCTT
This sequence comes from Cheracebus regulus, assembly GCA_963574635.1. Classification (NCBI taxonomy): domain Eukaryota; kingdom Metazoa; phylum Chordata; class Mammalia; order Primates; family Pitheciidae; genus Cheracebus; species Cheracebus regulus. The sequence continues at coordinate 24,966 of CAUYQU010029319.1, forward strand.
TACTGACATAAGAATGAACAGAAGATAAACATATCTGAATGCCAAAGTAAGAAATTCTGGAAGCATGCATCCCAGAATGTTAACCTAATGGCTATCTTATCATGGGAAGTTTTACATCTAAATTTTCCAGTTTTTCTGCATTTCACTTGCATAGCTTACATAATACATTGATTAACTGATTGAAAGAAAAATCAGAGAAAACAAAAATTAATGCAAAATGTGTTGCTATATGTTCTCATTTCTTATATTACTCCGTCTTGAAGATCTTTTTAAGTTCATGATTTTTAAAGGCACTATAGCTAATTAAAAGACAGTTCAGAGATTTCTATTTCTCTTGTTCAGATTAAAATAAAATTTCATGAAGAAAATTGTTTTAGAGTCATGTTTCTGGAAGTAGAGAGTTCCCTTATAATTAAAGTTGAGTAGAGCCACAAACATTGGAATATACCCTGACACGGTAAGATATGCTGGTCTCTGGTAGAATAAGGGAGTTTGTAAAAGTATTTGGTGTGTTTACACACAGACCATGATAAAGGAGTGGGTGTAATGAAACTGCTGCCTTGTGGAGTGGCTAGCTGTGGATGACCACTGGCTAACATGGATGGTGCCTGAAGTGATAATCATCTAGAATAAATTATAAATGGTTGTACCAATTTATCATGGTGATACTACAACATCAGTATGATGCAATGGAAATAGGCCTAGTAGAATTTTTTTTTTTTTAGACATCTGTCACCCAGGCTGGAGAGCAGTAGCACAATCACGGCTCACAGCAACCTCTGCCTGCTAAATTCAAGCGATTCTCCTTCCTAAACCTCCTGAGTAGCTGGGATTACAGGCACATGCCACCACATCCGGCTAATTTTTGTATTTTTAATAGAGACGGGTTTCACCATGTTGGTCAGACTGGTCTTGAACTCCTGACCTCGTAATCCACCTGCCCCAGCCTCCAAACTGCTGGGATTACAGGCATGAGCCACCGTACCTGGCCTCTTCATCTTTAAAATAAGACTTAACTACTGTCCATTTAATAAGCCTGCAATCTAGTTCTAATATACTGACTCTGAAAAATATTAAAATATTAAAAGATACACATTCATCATATAAAAAGTTACCTTGAGTAAGTTCTGCAGTATTTGCCTACATAAAAAAATTTCTTTTTGATGCCTTGGTAACTTGTAATACTACATGCTTGTTAAAAAAATTATCATCCTAAAAATGTCAAAGTTTGAATGAATTTATGGTACTGCAGACTTCCTTGTGGAGCTACATACATAGGAATTTAAAGAAAACTTAGAAAATATATATTGGTAAGTGGATGCCCTTATTTTATACATCACATTTCATTTTTCTCATCTAATTTCTAAGATGACAAAACAGGAATAAGAAAGATCTTGAGAAGGGTAAGAAATGTGATTACAGTAAAGTAATTTCCTAAAAGAAGAGTTTCAGAGAATGAGGGCTATTTAATATGAAAAGGAGAAGATACCAAGAAAGATAATAGCACTACATTAATGATGAATGGCATACGGGAGGGTAAGTGTTTGACCTATTTTAAGTATGTAAAATAGATACAAAGGGTCATCGCCAAAGCCCTGTTCCTAAACACCATTATAACAAACGGCATTTAGAAACTATCCTTTGAAACTGAACCTCATACAGTGTTCTAATAATGTATAATAGAGTAAAATAACACTCAATGAATTCAGAGAGCTAGCAAATTGAAAACTGGGGCTCTTTCATATAAGTAAGGATAATGAACATGCAGATTGCCAGGGACATTTTCTGCAGGTGAAGAGGTCTAGGGAGTGGAAAGGGAGGGAGGAAAAAGAAAAAGGGATCAGCGAAAGATGTGGAGAGAGAATGTAAAATGAAAATGCACATACATAAACAGTCATGGGTCACTTAATGACGGCGACATGTTCTCAGAAATTGGGAGCTAGGCAATTCTGTCATTGTGCAAGCATCATAGAGTGTACTTACACACTTCTAGATAGTATAGCCTTCTACACACATAGAGTACACGGTACATCCTATTATTTCTAGTCTAACAACCTGTACAGCATGTTACTGTGCAAATAGGTGGGCAATTGTAACACGATCATAAGTATTCGTGTATCTAAGTATACCTAAACATAGAAAAAGTAGAGTAAAATCACGGCATTATAATGTTATGGCACTACCATTGTATATGCAGTCTGTCAGTGAACAAAAATCATTATGTGGCATATGACAGCATATGTGTGTGTATACACAGAAACACACATTTATATATACAAAAATATGTAAAAATAATATCAATCAATTAACAAATTGACCATCAATATCTTATTATGAGTTGAAAAAATATGAAGGCTTCACTTTAGGATTGCCTACTATAGCACAACATTCTGTATTACCTAGCATACTTTTGGGACAGCTCTTAGCCTTTATCAGAAGGTTTCCAAATACTATGCTCTCACCTTGAACTTACAGATACATTTTCAGAGTTGGCATAATGGTTCCTGTATCTACAAACACAAAAGATAATTACTAAAGGATTTGACTTTTCAGCATGCAAAATATCTTAAACTATTTGGTTCTTTTCCAAATATTCTCAAATATTCCAATATTTCCCCTTGCCAATATTCTCATTTATTAATTTTGTCTCTTAGGCCCTTCCCCTCTATTCAACCGGACTCTAATCATCTATAGTGAAAATCCTGTCTTAAGAAACTGGTTCTTTAGATGCCAGACTAGTTATAGCTCTTAGTTTACACCTAAATGCAGAGTAAATAAAGTCAAGGCTTGGTAGAGATTTGTGTAATCAGGAAAGTGAAATGCCAGGCTTTCCTGTAATTAACAATGCCATCACTTAAGGTTTATAGTGGAATACAAAAAATGCCATTTACAATTTGAAACAAAAGAACCATTAGCTTTCTGCTCCCTTTATTGCATTATTGATTTACAATCCTTTACTTTCATTTAATTTCAAGCCAAAAGCCTGCATGCCTAACTATTTTTTCTTCTTCTAAAATGGGCATTACTGATTTTGTTTCTGAATAACAGCCTCCCAGCCCTTTTTTCTCTGTCAGCTTTTCAACTTGTTTTATTAGTAATGACTTTCATTTCCCTTAATTATGTTTTTGGCATATATACTTTCAGATACCTTTTACTATATCATAGTAACATTTTTTGGGCTCCTGTCTTAAGGCAGAATCACTGGGAACAGTTACTACTGATCCTGATGTGGCTCCTAATATATGTTGCTATATTTATTGTGCCCTGATTCAAGATCTTGTATGGCTGCTCTCACTTTCAGGGGGATGAGAATGAACATAACTTTATCTCCCAGTATTTTCTGGCCCACAACTCCTCCCACCTAATTGCATACTTTTAAACAAAAAAGAAAGAACAATAGCATCTTTATTAGCAGCCCCAAAATGACTTGAATGAAACTGAAATGCCCAGTTGAATCTCAGTTTACTTAATTCTCATACTCTTTGCCTTCCACTAGAGTTTCCTATTGTAATTAAGAATTGGTACAAGCATAAGTTCAAAAAGTCTGAGTTTGGGCAAACAAATCATAATGTTAGTTTATGTAGTACTTTTGTTACTTATGGTTCCTATGACAAAGATTATTAACAGAATTTTTGCATCTGTTATAAACCTGGTGGGTATTATTTCTATTCATTAGATATTACTCAAAATAACAGCATTTCTGTGTAGTCAGTTATGGTAAAAAGTCTGTCTCTGTCTCTCTCTGTCTATACATATATATACACAGGCTTATACATATACATATATATGTGTGTATACATGTGTATAAATTGATATATATAGATATATATAAATTTAGTTGCTTTTGACCACCACTGGGCTTGTACCATGCATTATTTTTAGGCATTAATATAACAATTTTGTTACCATGAAGACCATTATTCTCAAACAACATATTATTGGTTCATAGTCATAAATACAAATGTTGGTTGATCACCACCTCTTAAAATTACCACTACCAATATTTTCTTAAAATCACCAAAGTTTGAAAAATTGAACACTATACTCTGTCACAAGAACAAAGCTGTTAATTGTATGTTTATACAGATGTCAATTTCAAGGTGTTCAGTGATTTTGTAAGAGATTATTTGGCCAAGTGAGCACTACTTTATTTTATTTTTTATTTTTTGAGACAGAGTCTTGCTTTGTTGCCTAGGCTGGAGTGCAGGGGCACCATCTCAGCTCACTGCAATCTCCACCTCTCTGATTCAAGTAATTCTCCTGCCTCAGCCTCCCTTGTAGCTGGGACTACAGGCATGCACTACCACCACTGTCTAATTTTTTTTTTTTTTTTTAAGTAAAAATGAGGTTTCACCAGGTTGGTCAGGCTAGTCTGGAACTTCCGTCCTCAAGTGATCCACCCACCTTGGCTGCTTGAAGTGCTGAGATTACAGGCATGAGCCACTGTGCCTGGCCTACTTTATTTTTTAAATACAAATATTTTTGAAAACTATATTTCTTCTCCAGAAATTATATACTTGATTACAACATTTTTGGAGTTCTGTGTTAAAAAATGCAGCATTTGATGTGATTATTCTTAATATCAGGGAAAGACTTAAGTATAGAGAAAGCTAAGTGTCAAAACTGGGAAAATGTATTTGAATTCAGAAAATATTCCAATTTTAGGTAATAGGATATGATTTCATGAGCCTTGTAAATCAGCTGTAAAGGTAATTCTGCAAGATAAGCCCAGAATTATTTTTGTAAAATGTGAACAAACCACAATCTTGAAAATAGTGTCTTACAAGCAAGCTACTATTTTAAGGTGCAACATCCATTGGACAAATACCGCTATTAAAAAAAATATTTGCATACTTTGTCAGAGGATTCATTTTGTGTTGTCTTTTATTTCAAATAAGAATGATTTATCAAGTTTCTAATGAAAGATTATATATATACATAAACACATATATACATATATATACACATATATATACATGTGTATATATATGTATTCATTAGACCATAATCCTACTCACTATGTTCATTTAATAGTTCATTTCCTTGGATTTCTACTTCACTCCTTCAAAATGTTGACTTTCATGTTTCACTGAGAATTTAGAAGTGAAGCATCACCTTCAAATCTCATCTAAATCCTCTGAGCAACTGGCAAGCAGTCACTAAGCAACTGCTCAGGTTTACCCTACAGAAGGTTGAAGAGTTGAATTATGTTATAAAATGAGTCAAGGGACCAAGGAATCACATGCCATCTCTAATAAAGCTCAGTCCCACCTCTCTTGTCGAATTGCTGTGGTCTTTAGTTGTTTTAATGGATTGGGAAGGAGCTTGGAAAAGCAAACACAAAATAGTTGATATGAGGTAGTGATAAAATGAATTCAATCTATTTTTTTCTGCTATATTTAATCAAGCAATGATAGTAACATTTTGAACACCACTTTAAGTAATGTTTTATGTAATAAGTCATCGATGTCTCACAAACACCTCCATTTTATATCTCCCTTATTCTTGTTTAGATAATCTTTGTTACAGAAGGATATGTGTTGATTTTAAATAAAGGGAATTAATCTGAAAGATTCATTCTATCGTTGTGCATACTGCAGTTGATTGCATGACTGTAATAGCAAAAATTCCTTTAGAAAGACCATAGAGAGTGTTTAAAACAGCACTGATCTTTAGGCTAGAAAGGGTACAAAATAACGTATAGTTTTTAAGATGTTTACAAAATGTTTTAAGGATCCAATAAATTGGAAAGAAGAAAGCAAAGATAAGGGAAAATACAGAAAGAAAGAATAAAGGAGGTATTAATAGAAAGGGAAGAAAAACATTTAACCGTTTGAGACTTTTGTAAAAGGAAAGTTACCTTCAGCCAACAGAGAACATTTTAAAAATACCTGACGAGTTCCAAAATGATAAAGGTCTGCTCATTAACTGCAATGATAATGTATCTGTAGACTTAGAATTTAGTGAAATCAGCTACAATTTTCGAATTATCACACAGCTATATAATCTATGTTATGTTAATTAACACATTTCTGTCTGGATAAGATAAGCAAGGATGCCCAGGAATGAATACAAATCTATGATTCACAGGCTGAATTCTAATGTCAGGCAAGATTTATGAGTAATAACAAAAACTGGGTGTGCATTTGGTCCCATCATTTTCTTGTTGTTACACCATGTCCTTCAACTTTTAAACTTCCAGTCTCATAGCTTGCAAAATTTGTAATTTGTTCCAACTACCATAAATTGTTTAACTCTTAATATGACCCTTAAGTGAAGTGATGTCACTAAAGGATGTTATTAGAAGCATTTTTTTTTGATATATCTAAAATGGCATCCCTTGGTTATAGTTTACTGGAGAAATAATCGTAAAACCTATTTCCTCTTTTTAAAATATGCAATTCAAACTGTTTTCCTGTAACTGGACAATTTAGAGAATGAATTTATACATAGAATTCAGATACCATGAAGCAATTTTTATCTGATTCACTAAAAGCCTCAAGAGTATATCCACTATCCTTGGGTGGGATGAGGTAAGGCGCTGTCTTTTCAAAATAAACAAGAACAATATGCTTTGAACTGTTTCTGGAGAAACAGCTTCAAATTCTACTAAGACATTTGTCATTTAGGTTTTTCTAGGTTCTGTCCAAAATTAACTGCTAACTCCAAGACAAGGCAAATTCTACCTCAATCCTAATGAAAATGCATCTATCATACTTTACCAATTCATTGTACATTGACTTAACATAGAGTGGATGAATAGTAAACATTGTTGGGAAAAAACGTAAGTGGAGAAGAGAGGAAATTCCACTGGGAAACAATGAGTTTTATTTTTGTTTTCTCAGAATCCAGTGTCTCCTTAACAAATTATATATGAAAGTTAGTGTCCTTTGTTCTTTCCCATCATTTTTTCCTTATATGTTTGCATATAAACTTACATGAAGGATGAGAGACCAAATTAATTAGCTCTGGAAGCTTGCATGTTTTCGCTGTCAGGTTTGATCTCTTTCTCTTCAATAAGTTGAGTTACTGGATGAAAATATTCATTCCTTTCCAATTTTTATATACATTTACATCTTTGCATGACCTCATGGCCTACAGAGGGCTTATCTTCCCCACCTTTTAACTTTGGGTTTGGCCTTGTAGCTTGCTTTGGCCAATGGGATGTCAGTGAATATGACTTGAGCAGATGCTTGAGATATGCTTGTGCAGTTGAGCTTGCCATATTTGTTTCTGCCATCATCACGAGAAGAAAATACACTAAGTCCTCACAGTCTTCAGGCTCTTAATGAGACTTTAAGTCTTTAATGAGACTTAAAGTTCAGAACCACCACAGCTGATGTTTGAAGTCCCTGAACCTCAATCAGAGCCACTTCAGCCAATATGCAGAAATCTAGGTGACATATAAATGCATATCATATGCCTCTGAGAGTTTTTTGATTGTTCATTAAGCAGCAAAAGCTGATAGCTACCACAGTAGGATTTTGTCCCGAACAGAAGATTTGGCCAAACACAATATGAAAGTAGAGTAAAGATTTCTTACTTGGTATCATTTGTGTATATAGTAAGGGTCAACAAGGAAAAAATTAAAAAATATTTTACTTCCTCTATCTACCCTATAATCTTCAATAAGAAAATCTCAGCCACCCCAAATAGACACACAAACCAACAGCTGAGCATGCTTGCTATAACAATGTAACTACAGGAAAAGTTCCAAATCTCCATTAACAACCCACCTCTCCTGCCGAGAAACCATTTGTAATAAGAAAATAAAATAAATTGAAACTGGTGCACTCATTCTGTAAAAGTACGTCTTGTCAAGGTTTTTGGTTCCTCCCTTGAGAAATCCTTGATATTTCTCTTATATGGAAATGTTCCTATTGTCATTTCTGTCAGGAGAGCAGACAGGCAATCTGAGACACTCACCTCCATGCCAAATAAGGAGAGTATTGCCAGGAATTGAAGATCTGCATAGTATTTCTCTCTATGTCTCAGTCTCTACTTCTCTTTCAGGTGCCAACATGAACACTTAGAAGCAGACCTTCTACTCCTCTAGATTTCTGAATTTATTTAGAGAAATTAAAATATTTTTCCTGGGTGGTAAAATCCTCTATCACACATTGCTCTGTTAATTGCCAATTGTGGGTATGGGGAGGAACAGGAGGAACAAGAAAACGAGAAAGGGATATGACTAGTCTCACTGTTGGGTGACAGTCCTTTAGTAAATTGCTACAGTTACTATTCCAGCTCCTTATTCCTGTCCTTTGTACCTGCTGACAAGTGCCTCTATGAAACTATGCAGAAAAGAACTGGTCCTCCTTCCATTGCCACATTCTCCATTCCATGTCTACAGCAGCAGTTTTCAACATGATCCCATCTACTTTCCTCCTTTGAGAGCTCTTCAAAATCTTTGAACTGCTAATGGCATACCTTCTGATGCTGATCACTGCTGTAAATTTATTCCCCAATTTATTGTCATACTTTCATATCAGTATAAGTGAAAAGGAGGTGAAAATGAATGCTCAGTCTGCCATCTTGATTTAAAAGTCATTTTGGCAATTTAAAAAGATTCTATTAGAGGAACATCATTTAAATATATGCTTAAACGACACTTACAAACAAAGCCGGCAACAGGGATTGGATCTAGTTGAGTGTAAAGTCAAACCAGGCTTTTTCTAAATGATTAAATTTAGAAAATGGTCCTTTATGCTTGCCCAATGATTTCAAAGAATGAGTGAAGTGAAAACAGGGCAAATCAAAGCAGCTAGCCCAGTTCACAGAAGTCTTCCCATGGAGAAAAAAGATTGATATTCTTATTCTTGTTCTTGTTATCACCATTTTGCGTCTTCTAACATACAAAACACTGCACTGTTACATATCTGATTTATTCTCCACAATTTAGGCAGGCAGATAATTCTATTCTGATTTTACAAATGAGGAAATTAGAGATGTTACATAACATACAGAAGTTCTCACATCCACCCAATGACAGAGATTAGTTTCAATCTGAGTTCTGTCTGCTTCATGGACAAATTTCATCCTAGGTTCTCAAGTTATTTCAAAAATGTGCTTCCCCATGGACCTTCTCAGAGGTGTGATGATCTACCTTTCCCTGAATATATTCAGAGCAGCTTGGTAATATTCAATCTTCATGAAGCAACTGAACAGTGTTTTTCCTCCTCCTTTCTTTGTTCCTTTCCCTTCTGTCTTAGTAGATCATCTATATAGACTCTGATGTTTTATAATGTGCAGTCTTATCCTACCTTTGAGGGCAAATGAAACCATAGACTTTGCCATGAATATTTTAAGTTCTCAATATTTTCATTCAATAAAAATGCCATCACAGTCAAATATGAGCAAAGCCACCCCGGATACCATACTTAGGACCAGCTAAGTTAATTGATACTGTTGCTGTTGCTGGTAATTGAATAATATAAACAAAACATAATTTTGCCCTTTTTGTTTCCTCTCATTTTTGTTTCATGACTGGTAAAGTCCATTGCATTTTCTTCTAGTGGGAGCTGCTTTAACATTTTTAAGAAAATAATTTATGAAATTATAATTCTTCTCTCTTCAGGTCTTTCCTGGAATGCCATGAATGTTAGACATCTATTTAGAAATAAAAAGGCATCTGAGAAGGGACTAAAATTTCTGTAAAAAATGCATATTATGGGTTCATGGGTAAGAAAATGAAAGGAATCCAGTTTGAAAATTTAGACCATTCTCTTTCAATAGTTAAACTACACCTATAAATTTTAGGCTAGTGAGAAGAAAAGAAAAAAAATCAAATTCCATTGTTACAAATATAGTGTTATATCAGGTAAGGTATGAGATAGTAATCAATTGAGTTTCTCTTCATTGATAATTAGTCTGGGCTTTTCTCTCTCCCACTTTTCATCCTTTCTATGTTTGGTATAATAAAAATACAAGGTCATAATTTAACTTTAATAACTTCTTAAACATGTCTTTCATCTCTCTTTCTCTTTTTCTCTCTTTTAATGGACATCCTCACTAAGTCAATATGACTTTTAAAGTAAGGTTGCTCTACTCTTCTATACTTCAGATATATTTTCAAAATGCAGCTAAGCACTGTCAGCCCATGTTTCAACTCAGACAAATCTCATTTCTTATTGAATCAGGGTTAAGTGTAAGCATAGATGTGTACAAATGCTTTTGTAAGATGAAATAAACAAAATAGTTTGCTTACAAGCTTTTTCATTCAACATTTATTGAGCAAGATATCTTCCAAGGTAATGAAGAATACAAGCCACATATTCTCTAGGTGTTGAGCACCCACAATCCACGTTTACCAGGTGTTTCAGTACATAGCAGAGTCACACATAAGATGTCATATGAGCACAGATGTGGGAAGTATTAAACAAATAGCAACAGGAAAGGATGGGCCAAAAAAGATTCAAATAAGAGATATACGTGTCTATGATTTTAAAGGCCTTAATGGTTGAACAGGAATTTTTTGAGACAGAGAAGAGCAAGTGCAGGAAGAATTAACTTGAAAGATTGGAACAACATCAGTAAATAGGAGGAATTAAAACCATATTCTTATGTCATGATTAAAGACAGGTGTAGTTACCACTGAAGATTTCAGTGACAAAACTACATTTTTTTACCCAAAGAGAATATTTTATAAGTGGATTGGAGAAGAGTAGAGGCAGAGGTGAAGGTATTGCATTGATAGATTTCGCCCAATAATCTCTCCTTGGAAATTCTTATTTGCAAATTGGAATTGCTGCAAAAGATGATTTAATTTTTTGTAGTTCTGCACAGACGTTGGCATCGTATTACCTCTGTATGCTCAAATACATTGATGATTTATATGACAATTACCTAATATCATTAATAGAAATTTGGGATCCCTTGCCAATTTTGATTGGCTATGGTAATCAAAAAATTCCAAATACAAAGGCCTTGGAAACCAGACTCCAACACTTAACTAGTGAGCCAATTTCTTCCTGCTGTGTCTGCACTGGTTACATAAATTCTCTCCAAGGTGGGCATGCAGTCCAAGCCCTCACTTTGCACATGTTGCTCTACCCAGAAGCAGCCAAGGAGAATTTCCCTTATGACCATTTCAAATAGAAGCACAGACAACAACATCTCATCAGGAGAATACAGTGCATTGTCCTAAAATCTCTGTAAAACATGCCTTTCAGGGACTGGATCCTATGGATTTGAGTCCCACATCAACAAAGCTTTTCATTTAAATAGTCCCTGTTGGGAAAATGCATTAGTGTTTGTGATCTGTTAATTATAAATATGCAGACTATTAATGCCTCCTGTAAGGTTTCCAAGACATCCTGTGAAAATTAATCATAATGGTTCTTAAAAATATTTTTGTTTCTCTCTGATGGTTAATTATAGCTCCAATGAGTCTAATAAGACTGTGCCACAATGCTTCTATTGATAGTCCTTAGAATTGCAGGAAGCCAAAAGCCCAAGTTATTTAATCAGAGGTCTTGATTTGTTTGGAAAATTTCACACAATATGAGCTGCATTTTGTCACTCAGTACCCAACTGATGAAAAGCTGTGAGCTGTTTTGTTTCTTATGTTCCAGATGAGGATTATTTAAAGCTCACTCCCCGCCTCTTCCAGATGCTCTTGCTCATGAATGTCCTGGTATATGGGAATAAAGTTCATGTGGCTATTTGGAGGTAATAAAACAAAAATCATGGCTCCTAGGAGAGCATTGTATGGTGTTGCAAATAAACTTAATTGATTTTAAATTTTTCCATAGTAAATACTTTGCATCTTTCACATTTCAAAAATGATTAAGTCATTCTGTCAAATCAGTTATTTTTCTCCCACTTGTTTGTATGTCTTGGGAGTTCAAGAATTGATGCTTCTAATAAACACAGAAAAAGTAATGAACAAGGAATAGGGTGGCTGAAAATTGATAATATTCTACACATGGGCTCTTCATTGACTCCAGGTGAAACTTTACTCTGATTTCCATAAAAGTTTTGTAATCACTAAGCAATACAGAGAAGTAATCATGTTGATGCAAAAAGTTAAGAACAAACAGAGGGGTTAGGTTCTGGTTGAAAGATTTACTCTAAGTGAAGAGCCAGGCAGTTTGCTTTTTGTATATGAAACATGCCTAAATTTCACAACATTCATGTGCTAATTTATTGAGATCTATGAGTGGGAGGGGAATTGTGGAAAAAAAATAAAGCAGCTTCATAAAAAGAAATAGTGTGCTCCTGTTAGATGTCCTTCTCTTACTTCTGAACAGAAAATAAATCAGGTACAGTAAGGTTCTTTGGACATTAAACTAGTTTCTTGTTTGTTAGAATATTTAAATGGAAGAAGGTGATACAATTTGTGAAGATAAGGCTATGCAAACCCATGAGTTTCATATTATCTGGGAAAAAAAGGCTCTGGCTTCTTTTCCTTTAGTGGCTATGTAGCCTTTTAACACATTTGACATTGAACTAAAAAAAAAAAACAAACCACTGCTCAAGGAAATAAAAGAGGACACAAATATATGGAAAAACATTCCATGCTCATGGTTAGGAAGAATCAATATCATGAAAATGGCCATACTGCCCAAAGTAATTTATAGATTCAACACTATCCCCATCAAGC
>CAUYQU010029321.1:0-11001 GCA_963574635.1 Cheracebus regulus
TGGAGTGCAATGGCGCGATCTTGGCTCACTGCAACCTCCGCCTCCTGGGTTCAAGCAATTTTCCTGCCTCAGCCTCCAGAGTAGCTGGGACTACAGGCACGCGCCACCATGCCCAGCTAATTTTTGTATTTTTAGTAGAGACGGGGTTTCACCATGTTGACCAGGATGGTCTCCATCTCTTGACCTCGTGATCCACCCACCTTGGCCTCCCCAAGTGCTGGGATTACAGGCGTGAGCCACCGTGCCCGGCCTATCTTATCTTTTAAAAGAAGTCATTACAGATGTACCAGAGTCAAAAGAAAACTTTCTGTTTTGTCGTGACAATGATTGTGTCTAAATTTAGTCCAGAGGCAGGAAGTTGGGTTCCCGGACATGGTTCAGCTGACTCCAACCTTTCTACCCATGTCATAAGCTGCCTCTGCTTTCTAATCACATGTCCTTTTTTCTGTGGCCTTTCAGGCTACACAAGAAAATAAAGGTGGACACAGGAAAGGCAGCGGCAATGAGGAAGAACATTTCATCATTAGCTCTTGTAAACCGGAGAGCTGCTTCCCCAAATCACTACTGTGTCCCCCATCTCAGAGCTCTAGAAAGGGACCTCAGGAATTTCTCATGACAGAGGCTGGATGATAAATTGCAAGCAGTGCACGAAAGTAGACAGGGAGAGAGAAAACCCTTAATTCGCTCTTCAAGGAGTTGAAGACTTCTGAATGAGACAAGCAGAAAGATCCCATGTTCTTTTTGACAAGTAAACATCACCGTTACGATCAGAAAGCGAAATTAAAGTTGTCCATCTTGAGTAAAAACAAAATGACCAGTAGTTTACATGTTTGGTTACTTTCTTACACATCTCTCTTTGTCTTTCTCCTTTCTTCTCTGCTTCCTACTGATTCAGATGTGTCTGACACAGGTAATGTTCAGCCACCCTTTCCAGGGGTCTAGATTGTTTTTTTTTTTTTAATCAAAGTGACACACCTAGCTGTCCTGCCAGCCCTGCTCCCTGAATACCCTCTTGCCAGCTGGGCAAGCTCCATGGGGAGGGGGAAGCCAGAGAGAGGGGTGGCTGCACCCACCCCAGCCTGCTCCACGCCTCTTCTGAAATGCCACAGAGACAGGTTTCTCCCTCATGGTTAAATTGACGCGGGGGTAACCTTCAGGAGGAGTAAGATTCACAATAGAGCTGAGATCCACAGTCTTGAAAATGTTTGCTTTGGGCAGACCCAGACAGGCATTCGATGTCTATGGCATGGACAGCTCACAGAAACACAGCCTGCCTTTGACCCTGACTGTTCATGTAACATTATAACACACACACTGGCTTCATTTCATATCATCCTTTTAAACTGCGTTTTAAAAAACTTTCCTGTCTTTTTCTCCCCATCTTAACTTACTTTCCCTTGAGGATCGTTTCAGTTCAGATAGACTTTCTGAACATGCTCAGTAGAGCCTAGGATCCTTTAGCTCAATTGTTACTAACTTACAACTGCATTGAGAAATATAGAACCGAACCTTTACAAACTAAGGTTTCCCATCCTCTAGAGAGATGTTGTGGGTGCTCTCACATCTCTACTATAAAGGACACCCACAACATCTCTACGATAAAGAAAACACCACCAGGGTAAACTGTAAACAAAGGGAAGATTAGCTGAAGGAGATGGAATAAGGGTCGGCCAGCCACCATGTTATTTGCGAGTGCTAGTTGCTTGTGTCCATCTTCCTTGCATTTCTGCTGTGTGATGCACGGATTGGCATCCCTCCATGACAATATCATTTTTTCTAAGCAAATACTTATTGCACACCTATTACGTGCAAAGCATTCTAATGCATTTTAATGAAGTAAGGATGACATCATTCTGGCCCAAAAGCTTGGGTCACTTCAGAGTATTTGTATGTTCTCTAACTAAGCCTTCTCACCATACATTTGTGTTATCAGCAGATATGGGAATTTTCCGGCGGGCTGCCATGGTGTTCCACACAGACTGTGTCCAGCAGTGTAGCCGGCCTCTGTATATGGTATGTGCATGTTCCTGTGTTCTTTGGCCCTCTCCCAGAAAGTAGGGGAATGGTGGGAGGGACAGGCTTGGGGTCGTCACTCAGGGCTCTGAAAATCAAGAGAACCAGATGGCTGAGGGTGGCTGAGGTCCAGTTGGTGGGGGAAGGAGCATGGTGCTTTTTCTTTTTCATAAAAGTCAAGCTAACATGGTCCCATTTTTATAAACAAACTATTTGCTAGTATATGATAAAGAAGAAAATATATCTATCCACCTGTTAAATAGTGATCATTACGGACACATGCTGGGGACTAACACACACTGTGGCCTGTTGGAGGGCCTGGCAGAGCGCGGCATGGAAGGAAGGAGAGGATCAGGAAGAATAGCTAATGGATGCTGCGCTTGATACCTGAATGATGGGATGATCTGTGCAGCAAACCGCCATGGCACACATTTACCCATGAAACAAACCTGCACGTCCTACCCATGTACCCTTGAACTTAAAATAACATTTGGAAATAAAAATAATAATAATGAAATTTAAACAAAATAAAAATAAATGAACAGTGATCATAGCTATGGGGAGGACCAAGACAGAGCACCCTATAAATAACCATCCCAGGAGGTACCCTGGTGGAAGTGAAAGGGCACACCACTCATAATCCCCCAGGACAGCAGGGGGATGCCAGGACTGGCTCGAGCAAACTGGGACACGTGGTCACTCCAGTCACTTTCATTTGGAACTTCCACTTCCACATTATGCATTTCCATGTTGTTTGATTTTTATAATGAGCAAGAATTTTTTTATAACTTGCCCTTATTGCTTGATGGTTGAAATATACTTCAGTGTATTATACATTTCTATAGTGAGCCCAGAGGTCAGGGCCCTGGTCCCAGCTCTCTCGGGGCTCTCTGGTCAGTGATCTTGGGGCTACCCCCCTCCTCTGAGTCCACTGCCCCAGGCTTTATAAAGTGCTGCAGTCAGAACTAGTGATGCTAGAATGGCCTGGCACACGGGAACTTGGTAAGTACCTACTAATCCTTTATAATCCGAATATTTTTCCATGAAGGAATATGCAAATCTGTTAACCCTCTAGAGCTTGGGCGGGAGCTATAAGCACTAACCAAGGGAATTGAGGCTGGAGGGTTTATTTAAGTGAGAATGAAAAAACCCATTAGGACTTGTATTTTGAGAGGCAAGTTCTCTTGCTTACCTGTGAATTAGGAGAGGCAAGTAATGTTTTTGTTTTTCATATTAATTGATGGAGGCTTCCTTTTTTTAAGACTTTCTATTTTTTAGAGCAGCTTTATATCCACAGCAAAACTGAGCAGAAGGTACAGAAATTTCCCATATACCCTCTGCCCCTACTCCTCACACACACAGCCTCCCCCACTATTGACATTCCAATGGTACATCAGTTACAGTTGACGAGCCTACACTGACACATCATCACTACCCATGCAAAGCTTACATTACATTAATGTTCATTCTTGATATACGCTTATGGGTTGTGACAAATGTATTGACAGGTAGCTACCATTATAGTATCATGCAAGACAGTTTCACTATCCTAAAAATCCTCTGTACTCAGCCTATTCATCCCACCCTCTCTCTTAACACCTCACAACCACAAATCTTTCTTCTATTGGCACAGTTTTTCTTTTTCCAAAATGTAATTGGTATCATACAGTATATGGCCGTTTCATACTGACCTCCTGCACTTAGTAATACGCATTTAAGTTTCCTCCATGTCTTTTCATGGCTTGATAGCTCATTTTATTTAGCACTGAATAATATTCCATTGTCTGGATCTGCCACAGTTTATTTATTCACCCACTGAAGGACATTTTGGTTGCTTGGAAGTTTGAGTAATTATGAATAAGCTGCTATAACATTTATGTGTAGGTTTCTGTGTGGACACAAATTTTCAACTCCTTTTGGTAAATACCAAAGGGAGCTATTGCTGGATTGTACAGCAATCATATGTTTAGTTTTGTAAGAAACTGCGACACTGTCTTCCAAAGTGGCTGTGCTGTTTGGCATTCCCACCAGCAATGAATGAGTGTTCCTGTTGCTCCACATCCTCGCCAGCATTTGGTGGTGTCACTGTTTGGGGATTTTAGCCATTCTAATAGGTGAACTAATGTTTTTCTATGAAGTTATTTCCTCCAAATTGGACGGATCACCTAAAAGATAAAGAATTGCTAGTTTTAAATAGATGAGTGGTTATGCAAATTAAACTATAATCAACTCTCTCCTAAAAGTTTTAAGTAGTATGCAAAGAACAGGGACAGACTGTGAACAAATTTCTGTCCGAGTAGTTGTTATTTATTTATTTATTTATTGAATAAATAAATAACAATTGCTTTGTCGCCCAGGCTGGAGTGCAGTGGCACAATCTTGGCTCGCTGCAATCTCCACCTCTCAGGTTCAAATGCTCCTCAGGCTTCAGCCTCTTAAGAAGCTGGGATTACAGGTGTGTATCAACACAAGTGGATACTTTTTTGTATTTTTAGCAGAGAGGGGGTTTCATCATGTTGGTCAGGCTGATCTCTAGAAAGGGACCTCCTGATCTCAGGTGATCTGCCTGCCTCAGCCTCCCAAAGTGTTGGGATTACAGGCGTGAGCCACCGCGTCTGGCCTATATTCCTTTAAAGTGGACCTTTTCGCCCTATTTTCTCCCCTACAAGAGTGTATATTGTAGACACACGAGTTTGAGAGTTTCAGGACCCCCTTGGAACCAGAGTAATGGGTACAAAACTAACTCCCTACAGCTGAGGCCTGAAAGTCACAATAGAGGCTACCAAGCAGTAATTTCCAGAAAAACAGTCCTCAATTACACAGTACCAGTGGTAGAGTTCTCTTAACTATGAAGTAATCAGCACATAGCGCCAGCCTCCCCACTAAGAAGTGGTCCCATGGGCCAGCTCCACTAAACAATAGGGAGAAATAGTCAGAGTCCTGCTTTGCTGACCACATTTTCTTTCATAGGGATGAGGTCAGGTCTATTTGCAGTTGGAAGCCTTGCCATTTAGTCCTTGTATACGATTAATGTCAGATCAGAGGTAAGGCTCTCTTAGATCCATAGGAAAATTTTCTCACCAATGCAATTGTTTTCCTATAGTTGATACTTCCACTACAGTAGCTTAAAAGAAAAGTAGGGTGTGCAGCCTCTCATTTGATGTTTTCTTTCCTCTTTTCCAGGATAGAATGGTGTTGCTGGTTGTGGGGAATCTGGTTAACTGGTCCTTGTAAGTAGTCTTGTGAAAACATGTTTTTGCCTTTATTAATGTTGGTAACCTTGTAGTTTAGCTTTCCTTGACTGTCATTTTCACAGAGAAATCTGAAATTAAGGAGAAGATAGGACTGCTTGTTCTAGAGACTCAAAATAGATATTTTATTTCCTGCAAAGAAGGCAGTAGGACATTCTCATGCACCAATTGTAGCCTCTCTTAAAACACTGATGTATTGAGTTCATTTGCTCAACAAAACAAACATCAAAACTTGTTAAATCTATGTGGATATGTTGGATAGATGGATAGATAGATGGATAGATGGCTGGATGGATCGATAGATAGATGGATAGATGGATAGATGGATGGATGGATAGATGGATAGAGAGATGGATAGATGGATGGATGGATGGATAGATGATGGATAGATGGATGGATGGATGGATAAACAGATGGATAGATGGATAGATGAATAGATAGATTAGATGGATAGATAGATTAGATGGATAGATAGATGATGGATGGATAGATGGATGGATGGATAGATAGATAGATAATTATACCAATGATTGCAAACATGCAACATAGCTTTAAACTATTTTGCAAAACTTTCCATAAAGACTACCCAGTAGGCCTTCTTTTCTGTAGAAATTTTTCTTACTGTGTGTGTGTGTGTGTGTGCGTGCGCATGTGTAGTCCCTCTTTTCTTTCTTTCCCTCTAGATCTCTTTCTTTCTACCTACATCATTCTTCTTCCTCTTTCCCCATGGCCTTTGTTCCACATGGCTCAAAACAGAACAGTACAACAGATGTATATTTTTGCTAGCCAAAATTACTTTGTGCAACCTATTCTCAACTTAAACAGTTGAATGAGTGAAATACTTTTTTTATCACTCAAAAAATAAGTAAGTTTAACTACTTTTATTTGTGGGTCCTAGCTTATGAGCTCCTCGGGGTCAGTGGCCTTTGATTTTAAAAAAAAAAAAGATTCTCTAATCCCAGTGAACATTAAGGAATGAAGAGGCATGCCTTCAGAAGAAGCCAGAATCAAGTCATGAGAATCTGAGTCTTATTTTGGGGGCATGTGCTTCGGAAGAAGTTTTTCATGTTGTCGCCCCAGGGATTGGCTCAGGATAAGACACATACTCTTTAAGGATTCCTCCTTTACTTGGGGGCAGGTCAAGATGAGAGGATTCTTGGGCAATGATCTCTTCTTGGCCATGCTTCTAGCAGACTGCACAGTCCTGGTGGCCCTGAAAGAGAGGGCACTGGGAGGAGAAAAGGGACCAACTTCTTGATAATGAACAGCCTTTGACTATGACCCTAGGGACACAGAATCACCTGTCTTATCTCTGTCCCTCATATAAGCAAAACCAAACCCATGATTTGCTCACGAGACAAGACAAATGACCTCTCTTCATAGACAGCTCCGTGGAACAACAGGGGCTCTAGAGATGAAGGCGGTGCAATGATAGACATACACTGTGATTATCTGACCATGGACTACCGCCTTCTCAGTTGCTCCATAAAGACGTGGAATGATTTCCTATGAATGTTATTTTAAAAAGAATTACTTTCATATGGTCCTGAAGAAGAAAAATGGCATGTGTGCATACATATGCGTGTATTTATATATAGCCATAGAGATATGTGTACATACATATGAATAGAGAGAGAGAGAGAAATGATAAGCAAATGTAACAAAATGCTAATAACTGGAGAATCTGAATGAAGGATATACAAGAGTTGCTTCATATACTAAAGATTTCAACATCTGGGAGAGACAATTTTCTCTATTGTACAGAACAAAGTCATTTGAGGTGGGGTGCAGTAGCTCACACTTAGAATCAAAACACTTTGGCAGGCTGAATCAGGAGGATGGCTTGAGCCCAGGAGTTTGAGGTCAGTCTTGGCAACATGGTGAGACCCTCTCTCAAAAAAAAACACAAACCACATCAGTTGGAATTCAAAATGAACAAAAAGAGTCCATTAATAGTAGCTTTACACTTTAAATACTTAGGAATAAATTTTGAGAGATGTACACAATCTTTCTTTACAAAATGTAATTACCAGCCGGGCACGGTGGTTCACGCCTGTAATCTAGCAGTTTGGGAGGCCCAGGCAGGTGTGGATCACGAGGTCAGGATATGGAGACCATCCTGGCTAATGTGGTGAAACCCCATCTCTACTAAAAATACAAAAAAATTAGCCGTTCGTGGTGGTGGGCACCTGTAGTCCCAGCTACTCAGGAGGCTGAGGCAAGAAATCGCTTGAACCTGGGAGGTAGAGATTGCAGTGAGCCGAGATGGCACCACTCCACTCCAGCCTGGGCAACAGAGCGAGACTCCATCGAGAGAGAGAGAGAGAGAGAGAGAGAGAAAATGTAATTAATTACCTTAACAGGAGCCATAAGGAAAATTTAGCTAAATGAAGAGATACCTCAGATCCTGGGTGGAAAGATTATTGTAAAGATATTCTTTCTCAAGGTAATATGTAAATTTAGAGATAGAATAGTATTTAAGTTAATAAACTTTTATTCTAAAATTTATTTGCCTAGTTAGGCAAAAATTCCAAAGATCTTTGAAAAAGAGATGAACAGAAGGAAGGAGGGGTAGAGGTGACTAGCCCAGCATTGTCCCGTAGAACTGTCTGGAGTGATGTAAATGTTACACACATAAGGTCCAATACAGCAACTGTTAGCACATGGATACTGCAAACTTGAAATGTGACTAGCATGACTGAGGAAGTAGATTTTCAATTTTATTTAATTTTAATTAATTTAAATTTAAATAACCACCTGTGGCTACCAAATGGAACAGTGTAGGCTAACCTAATCAGATAATCTAGCACATTATAAAACAATAATAAGAGTGAGGCACTGATCTAAAATTAGAAATTAAAAATATGAGTCAGTGAATCCAAATGGAGGACAGAAACCCAACTAGATAGACAGATGGAGATTTTATATATATATATATATATATATATGGATGTGTATTCATTAAAAACCATTTCAAAACAAGGAGATAAGGAAGAATTATGTAATAAAGGACATGTTATAACTGAATAGAAATTTGGAACAAAATTAAAGCTAACTCCAACCAAAATTAACTGTAGCATTAGTTTGAAACCCATGGACAGCTAGCAAAAATTTGGCAATGTGTGTCAAGCCAATTACAGAGATAATTTTGCTTCTATTCTAAGGAACTAATCTTAAACGAAAAAAGATAAGCTCAAGGTCTGAAAGTATTTATTTATTCATTGTAGTGTTTCTTATAATAGTGAAAAACTGAAGAATGTGGGGAAACACGTTAACAAAAGAGGAAAGATGAGTGTTTACATTAATTCAATTATGGAAATTTTACGTGGTTGTTAGAAATGGATGCTTGGAAGAAAGTGTAATAAATTGGAAGTTATTTATATAGGCAAGACACCATGACTCACAGCTGTAATCCCAGGGCTTTGGGAGGCTGAGGCCACAGGATGATGGCTTGAGGCCATGAATCCAACACCAGGCTGGGCAACATAGCAAGACCCTGCCTCTACAAAAAAAAAAATGTCAAAAGTTAGCTGGAAGTGGTGGCATGTATTTGCAGCCCCGGCTACCAGAGAGGCTGAAGTGAAAGGATCACTGGAGTCCGGGAAGTGGAGATGCAGCAAGCCGTGATCGCACCACCGCACCCCAGCCTGAGTGAGGGAGCGAGACCCCAACTCTTTAAAAAAAAAAAAAATACACGTTAAAGTATTTTTTAAAAAATCTGTTGCATCACGAGGTGAGAGTTTAAAAAAATGAAGTTAACTAAAAATAAAAGTTTCTGTTTTAAAAAAGAAGAACCTGCCCTTCCGCTTCAAGGGGCTGGGGCATTGGAAACGCCAGCAGTGTTCCAAACCCACCTTCAGGGCTGCGCGCATTTCTCCCACGCCCGCAGCGCCCTCTTCGGATTGATATACCGCCCCAGGGACTTCGCTTCCTATATGCTGGGCATCTTCATCTGTAACCTGCTGCTGTACCTGGCCTTCTACATCATCATGAAGGTAAGAGCGGGCGCCGGGAGCGGCTGCCCGGCCCTCGGCTGGCGCAGGCGGGGTCCCGCGAGGCCGCATCTGGTCTCTCCCGACAGCTCCGCAGCTCCGAGAAGGTCCTCCCAGTGCCGCTGGTCTGCATCGTGGCCACCGCTGTGGTGTGGGCTGCCGCCCTGTACTTTTTCTTCCAGAATCTCAGCAGCTGGGAGGTAAGAGGCTAGTTTTCTTCTCCAAGAACTCCTCCCTCCAATTTGCCGTTTGGGCCTTTCTACCTCTCTCTCTTAACGTGTTGTCACAGTGTCTAAAATGAAAGTTTTCTCTACATGGGATGGTTTTTAATGGCCACACATAAATGCACAATAACTGCATGTGGTGATCATTCTCAGGATGGCACTTCATAAATCTGTAAGCACCGCAGACGCTGCCGACTTGGTCTTCACTGGCTGTTGTATTGGGGCGCTGGTCCCAGCGGATGCTTACCGTGATGGAAAGCCTTGAGTAGTGTTCATCTCCGCAGCTTTCTCATCCCCATCCATCCACAGATACCCAAGCGGGAGGGTCATTATGTCCAGTCCATAGACAGCAGAGCCCAGGCCTAGGAGATTAGTGGCATATCTGAGGCACAGAGCAGGAAGAAGGCTTAGCATTCCACCGGAAAAGTCACCACAGTCGATTTCTAAAACATTTCTGTCACTCTGGAAAGAAACCTGATAGCCTTAGCATTCACTCTTCGCTTCTCTCTGACTCCTTAGCCCTAAGCAACTACTACATCTACCTTTTGTCTCTGCGTATTTGCTTATTCCAGACATTTCACAGAAATGGAATCACGGCATGCGTGGCCTCTGTGTCTGGCTTCTTTCCCTTACGTGTGCTAGGTTCAAGCACGTTGTAACACACATAGTACTTCCTGTCTAGTCATTGCTGAATGATAATCCACTGTACTGATATGCCGCATTTTACCCACCTGCTCATCAGCTGATGGACATTTGGATTGTTTCTATTTTTGTGTCTTTATGAATGATGCTGCTGTGAATATTTGTGTACACGTTTTTTTTTCTTGAGGTAAAATATACATATGAAATTTACCATTGTTACCTTTGTAAAGTGAGCAGTTCAGTGATAATAAATACATGTATATTCTTTTGTTTTTCCCCTCATCTCCCTCTCCCCACTACCCTTCCCGGACTCTGGTAACTACTGAGCTGTTCTTTGTCTTCCTGAGATTCACTTTTCTAGCTCCCTCATATGAGTGAGAACATGCAATATTTGTCTTTCTGCACTTCACTTAGTTCACTTAATATAACGGCCCCACGTTCCATATGTGTTGCTGCAAATGGCAGGATTATATTCTTTTTTATTGTTTGTGTATGTATGTATACGTACATTGTCTATGTAGATATGTGTATCATACTGTCTTTGTCCATGCCTCCGTTGATGGCCATTTAGATTGATTCCATATTTTGCCTATTGTGAACAATGCTATATAATAAACATAGGAGTGCAGATATCTCTTTGACTGATTTCTTTTCTTTTGGATATATATCTAGTAGAATTGCTGGATCATATGTTAGTTCTATTTTTTTTTTCTTTTCTTTCCTTTTTCTTTGTTTCTTGAGGTGGAGTCTCACTCTGTCACCTAGACTGGAGTGCAATGGCATGATCTCAGCTCACTGCAACACCTCCCACGTTCAAGTGATTCTCCTGCCTCAGCCTCCTGAGTAGCTGGGATTACAGGTGCCCGCCACCATGCCCTG
>CAUYQU010029322.1:0-19319 GCA_963574635.1 Cheracebus regulus
ATTTTTTCTTACTTTGGCGGGTCCTTTCTTCCTCCATTCCCCCCTTTTTCAAAAAAATCTCCCCCTCCCTTCCCCCCTTCAATAATTTTAATACAAAAAAAAAAAAAAAAAAAAAAAAAAAAGAAAAGTAAGTAGGGAAAGAAAAAGAGTGTATTCTCAGCCATCAGGCAAAGCCGATTTTAGTAATGCTGAGCTCCTATTTTGGTAATGTTGAGCTTCTTTGATGAAGGTTTCCAAGTCTTTAAAGTCAGATAAATTTAGATTTAAAAAAATTCAAACCACTTCTGAAGTAGACTTGCCAAAAATGGTGAGCATGAACCTAATTAAGCCTCTAGATCTAACTTGACAGGAATATAGGAGACGGAGAAGCAGGCCGAACCATACTCCACGAAAAGCGGCCCAACAGATCCAGAATGTGAGGCACCCTACAGACAATCAACCAAGTAACATGGACAGTCATTGGCATTAAAGAAACCCACAAAGGCTGCTCTAGACCTGGGTCAGCAAAGCACAGCCTGTGGGTAAGTCCAGCCTGTGGGTGGATTTTAAAACACAGAAGCTTTGGAAATTAAATATTACTGGAACATAGCCATGCTTATCCATTTACTATCACCCCGGGCTACTTCTGCATGACAATAGCAGAGCTGAGCAGTTGAGGCAGAGACCACAAGGCCTGCAAAACCTATAAGAGCTGGTATCTGGCCCTTCACAAAGACATTTGCCACCCCTGCCCTAGACTGAAAGAGACAACAGCTGGACACGGTGCCTCACACCTGTAATAGCAGCACTTTGGGAGGCCGAGGCAGGTGGAACCCTTGAGTTCAGGAGTTTGAGACCAGCCTGGCCAATATAGTGAAACCCCCGTCTATACTAAAAATACAAAAAAATTAGCTGAGCATGGTGGTGGGCGCCTGTAATCCCAGCTACTTGGGAGGCTGAGGCAGGAGAATTGCTTGAACCCAGGAGGCAGAGATTGCGGTGAGCCAAGATTGTGCCACTGCACTCCAGCCTGGGAGACAGAGTGAGTGAGACTCCATCTCAAAAAAAAAAAAAAAAAAAAGATCGGCCTGGGCAACCTGGCAAGACCCATCTCTACAAAAACTAAAATAAAAAAAAAAAATTTTTTTTTTAAAAAGCTAGGCATTGTGGCAAACGCCTACAATCCCAGCTACTCAGGAGGCTGAGGTGGGAGGATGGCTTGAATCAGAGTTCGAGGTTACAGTGAGCTGTGATCTCAACACAGCTAGATCCTGTCTCTAAAATAAAAGGATAACAGTCAACAAATTCTTGTCTGGATTTGGATTCAAACAAACCAACAGTAAAAATAAGTGCATTTTTGAGGTGATCAAGGAAATTTGATCATGGACTAGTTTTAGAAAACGTTAAGGAATTACTGTCAATTTCATCAGGAGGTGATAATTATATTATGGTTACACAAGCAAATGCCCTCTCTTTGGAGAAGCATACTGAACAATTTAGGGGTGAAATGTCATGTTGTCTGGAATAAACTGCTTTAAACTCCTTCAGCCACAACCAAAAAAAAAAAATTAAAAAAGAAGTAGATATGGCCAAACAAGACTTGTGAAGTCCATTTGATAGATATTTGGAAATTCATTATGCGACTTCACTGTGCTTTTACATTTGCTTAAAATTGGCCTAATGAAGCAAAAAAATATTGAAAAAAAAAAAAAACCAGAACCTTGATCAAAAAGTAGAGGTTATCACCAAGAGCCTTGCTTTCCAGGCACCCACCACACCTGGCCACATCCCTCTCCCACGGAGTCGAGCCTCAGCACACCAGTGGTTTGCCTTTCTCTGAACATTGTAATTTTCAGCTCGTTGTTTTTGCTCATGGTGTTGGCCAACCTTTCCACTCCTCTGCCTATAAAAAACCATTCTCAGCCAGGCACGGTGGCTCATGCCTGTAATCTCAACACTTTGGGAGGCCGAGTTGGGTGGATCACCTGAGGTCAGAAGTTCAAGACCAGCCTGACCAACATGGTGAAACCCCATCTCTACTAAAAATACAAAAATTAGCCGGGCATGGTGGCAGGTGCCTGTAATCCCAGTTACTCAGGAGGCTGAGGCAGAAGAATAGCTTGAACCTGGGAGGCGGAGGTTGAGGTGAGCCGAGATTGAACCACTGCACTCCAGCCTGGGCGACAAGAGCAAGACTTTGTCTCAAAAATAAAACAAACAAACAAACAAAAAACCACCACCAACAACATATCACTCTCTGCTTAAGGTCTGACCAACTTTGACCTTCTCCTGGCCCTCCAGTGAGCACTCACCTCTCAGCTCCAACAGCACGCTGCCTCTGGTTTCCTTCTTCTCTACATTCTAGCTATTTACCAGGTCTGTTACCTCATGATGCCATACAATCCCAGAGACTTTCAATAGCTGAGTCTTTTCTGTAAATCCATCTCAGAGGGTATCATGACACCTTTTATGGAGCAAGCTCCACAGTCCAGGGCCTCACAGCCTAAACACGGCTGCCCTGTTCTCAGCAGTTTTACTGACAATAGAGCTTCAACTGAAGAATGAATTCCTGTTCAGCAGGACACTGGCCATGTTTAACTGAGGCCTCTTAAAATTCCTAATAGATTTTGCTTAGATGGAGGATGTTCTAGAAAGGACCGCGAAGTGCATGATTTTGTCCTCTTATTGCCACCTTTCCTTGGGTCCTGACCCTCTTCAAGCACTGCTGCACTACATACACCTCCACACCAGCCTGCTGGTGCCCTGGCTCATGGCTGGTACAAAGCTTTCCAATGACTTCACTTCAAGAATGGACACAGATTGGAAATCTTACTAATAAAGAGAAAAATGAACAGATCATGTGTGTGTGTGTGTGAGATGGAGTCTAGCTCTGTCGCCCAGGCTGGAGTGCAGTAGCGCAATCTCGGTTCACTGCAACCTCCGCCTCCTGGGTTTGAGTGATTCTCCTGCCTCAGCTTCTGGTAGGTGGAATTACAGGCATCTGCCACCATGCCCAGCTAATTTTTTGTAATTTTGGTAGAGACAGGGTTTCACTGTGTTGGCCAGGCTGGTCTATAACTCTTAACCTCGTGATCCGCCCGCCTCGGCCTCTCAAAGTGCAGGGATTACAAGGGTGAGCCACTGTGCCCAGCTAAGATCATTTTTAAATCCCTTCTTCTATTCTACTTACTGCTAGCTGATATCCAAGATCACCACAATAACCACCCTCTCCTAACTAGTAGTAGTTAGGGTCCAGTTAGTAAAGTCAAGCAGCCCAAATTATTTCCATACAAAAATCCACCAACTAGAAATTAATTTAATTTTGCAAACTCAACTTTTATAATACAAATCTCTACTAGAGCACAGTGGTCTGCTTATTCAGGAAAGTCTGGCTTCTCCTGCGAATAGTTTCAGGAAAACAAAGCATTTTGGGAAAACAAGGGCAAACTGCAGGTGATCCTCATCTGAGGATTCAAAAAATTGAATGAGGCCAGGGAAAAGTCTTCATTTACAGGTAAACGTATATAAGGACACGTTCGTGTGTGTAAGACCTACACTTTATAAAGGTCACTTTTAGTTTTTAATTAATAATTTCTCCTGGAACATTTAGCAAAATGAATAACCTGCTTTAAAAAAAAAAGGCCACAGGCCAGGCGCAGTGGCTCGCACCTGTAATCCCAGAACTTTGGGAGGCCGAGGCAGGCAGATCACGAGGTCAGGAGCTTGAGACCATCCTGGCCAACGTGAAATCATCCATCTGTACTAAAAATGCAAAAATATTAGCCAGGCATGATGGTGTATACCTGCAATCCTAGTTACTCAGGAGGCTGCGGCAGAAGAATTGCTTGAACCTGGGAGGTTGCAGTGAGCTGAAATCAAGCCACTGCAACTCAGCCTGGGAGAGAGTGAGACTCCGTCTTAGAAAAAAAAAAAGCCACAAATCTAGTGCATTTTCTTATCACTTCAATATTAATCAACTAAGCGTGGTGTTAAGAAGCTGTGTTCAAAAAACACCTCAGTCGGCTTCTGAGCCTGGGTCCCTGGCCCACAAACAGCAGTGATAACCATAATTAATAATCAAGGCAGTTAAGTTTCTCCAAAATTTCAGAAGTTTCACTAATGGCTCCAAAGAAACCTTAGATCAGAAATTCACAAGTGCCAGGAGATGTTTTTAGATTTCTTTCGCAGCTTTTAGTCTCCTTGCAAACAGGAAGTCTTTAAAATTAAAAACAGTTTCTGAGGAGCGTTAGCCCGGTTCAGCTCGGAGTCCTCTGAAAGGCGGCGTGTGGGCGCTCACGTGTCCTTTGCAGGAAAGCAGCAGCGCGGGTGCGGGAGACGGTTCCTGGCTTTGGCCACCCTCCCCCCTTTTCGGCAATCGCGAGGCTGGGAGGACGCGTTTGGGGCCCACCGTCCCCACCCTCCGGCTGGCCCCGCCAGCGGCGCTCCAGGCCTCCTCCTTCGCCCGCGGGGACGCCGGGTGCTGCGGCCGCGGCCCGGACGCCGCGCAGGGAGCGACAGCCCGAGTCCCTGCGAGCCCCAGGACACCCCGCGCGAAACGCGGAGCAGACGCGTCCCCGACCCCCGCCCGCGCTCAACTCCTCACCTGCGGGCAGCCGGCGCCGTCGGGGAGGGCCGGGTCGGGGCGGAAATGCGGGGCATGGCCCGCGCCTGCGCTCCCAGGCCGCCCCGGGCGGCGCCCCCTGCAGGCGGAACGCGAGGCCACCCGCCCCTGCGGCGCCCTCGCACACACCTGGCCGAGCGCACACCTGGCCGCCTAACAGCCAGACCCACCCACGCAGATGCCCTTTGAAGACGCGCCGCCGCAGGCACAGCGCAACCAACTTTACACACCTGGGGACGCCCCAGCAGTCACATCCACCCTAACACACCTGGGTACTCAGGTTCAAGTCCCTACTGTGTGGTGGACCCAGACACACCTGGGCCTCACCCCATGAAACACAGAGACTCAGAGACGTCTCCAGGAGCTTGGGGACACGCCATATCAGATGGACACACAAGCATGCGCAAATGAACCCAAGCTCAGACACACCTAGGGATGCAAGCCACGTGTGTATCTATCACATCACACATCACCAAGGCCCCCAGCTCAGCACAAACACAGCCCTGATGCCGAGTACAGACCGTCATCTAGCCACACCGCCCGCTTATTCACCAATACTCTTAAAATGAAACTGTGGTCGGAGGAGGAGTGGAAGGATGACATCATCTCTCCCCTAGCCCCAAGACTCATTTAAGCCCAGAAATTATAGGACTGAGAACCAAAAGCGGAAGAGGAATTTTTCCCTAGAGACTTTGGGTTGAAGCAATGCCACTGGGGGCCAGGTGGTAGGAATGGTACAGATATGGAGAGAGTGACACTTCTGTCTCTCCTAAAGACACAAATCTGTGTTCATCAGATTAGTAATAATCCCCCTTAATCATTTCCTGCCCTTTCTACTTTCTTAGGGATGTGGACTGATTGAAATCTTTGTATAATCTGGTTTTTATCCAAAGATTTCTAATAATGCAGATATGATTGTATTTTGAACAGATGTATAATTTCAGAGGAAATCTAAACCATCAGGTACATAAGTCATTGATTTTCTTAGAGTTTTTTCTTGTCTTGGACACTTCATGATTAAATTGAAATGTATTAAGAAAACTTGTCTAGCTCATAATATTTTTTAAACAGCAGTAATCTTAATTTTTTTGAAGGGAAAGAATGATTCCATTTTTTTGAGGGAGGAAAATCATGTCAGCAAAGGAAAGTGAGGCAAATAAATAAATAATTCTTCTGATAAAGGAAAATTAAAGATGACAGACAAGAAAATTTTTTGTTTGTTTGTTTTCTTTTGTTTTTTGAGATGGGTTTTCACTCCGTCACCCAGGTTGGAGTACAGTAGCATGATATGGGCTCACTGCAACCTCTGCTTCCCAGGCTTAAGTGATCCTCCCACCTCAGCCTCCTGAGTAGCTGGGACCACAGGCATGCACCATCACGCCCAGCTAGTTTCTTCTATTTTTGGTAGAGACAGGATTTCACCATGTTGCCCAGGCTAGTCTTGAACTCCTGACCTCAGGCAATCCACCCACCTCAGCCTCCCAAAGCACTAGGATTACAGATATGAGCCACAGTGCCTAGCCAAGACAAATGTTAAGTTGTATCTGTCACCAGGTAAGGCTGGGAAAGCCCGATCTAACATAGAATAGGATCTGTGGGATGAAGCCTTCAGTTTAACTTCTTGAAAAACAACTCACGGTTTTAAGAGCAGTTTTTGAAATGTGGTCCCAGTCCAGCAGCATTGGCAGCACCTGGGTATTTAGAAATGTACAGTCTCCAGCCACACAGGAGGCATCCTGAGTCAGCAACTCTGGGGGTGGAGCCCAGAGATGGACATTTTAATGAGTGATGCCAGTTCAAGTTTGAGACCATCGTCTTTTGAAGATGTACCTCAGTGCTTCTCAAACTTTAATGTGCATGTGAATCAACCCAGGATCTTGTTTAAAAAATGTATATTCTGGCTCAGTTAGCCAGGAATAGGGTCTAAGATTCTGCAGGTGGACAGACAGTGCTAAATGAGGATTTTCTTGTGTATGGACATCCTCCAGGGTGCTGTCACTGTGAAGACAGGTCCACAGCAAAACGAGAGTCTCATAGAGACAAAAGTCACAAAGTGTCTCAAGAAAAACAGACTGTGGTCAGTATAGGCAAGTCCTGGGCTTGTCAGTTTAGGGTTGGTCAGTTACTCAGGACCCCTTGGCAAGCCAACTGCTCTGGTGGCAAGCCAACTGCTTTTAGGAAGTGGGTTGACTCACTAAGCCTGTTTGGTTGTGTTCAAATGGTACAATTGAGTCATTCACTGCAAAGGGTTCAGCTCTGCTCATTCTGGCCCCTTTGTTCTGCCTTTCTACAAACTCCCACATCCTCTAAGCTTAGGGTCAGCAGCCAGCAAATCACTATGCACCTGTGTTAGTCTGTTCATGCATTGCTATAAAGAGCTACCTGAGACTTGGTAATTTATATAGAAAAGGGGTTTCATTGACTCACAGTTCCACAGGCTGTACAGGAAGTGTGGCTGGGGAGGCCTCAGGAAACTTACAATTATGGCTGGAGGTGAAGAGGAAAGAGTCACATCTTAAATGGTGAGAGAAGGAGAAAGAGAGAGTAAAGGAGGAGGTGCTACACAGTTTTAAACAACCAGATCTTGTGAGAACTATTAGGAGAACAGCCAGGGGATATCTGCCCCATGATTCAATCACCTCTCCTCTGACATGAGGGATTACAATTCAGCATGAGATTTGGGTGGGGACACAGACCCAAATCGTATCAGCACCTGTTCAAAGCTCAGCAAACATTTTCTTTATCAACTCCAAAGATTTAAAGCAGCAAATTGTCTTTAACCAGAATTAACCAGTTTGGCATTTGCATTACCTAAATCAGAGCAGGTAATTGTTGAGCTCTGTTCTCCAGAACTGGGTATAATAGATGTCTAATTTATATTCCTATTTAACGAAATATGTTGCTACTTAATATTATACAAACGAGGCCAGCCTCCTCTGCATGTTACCTCTCCCGCATGCCACCAGCATTGCAAGTACCACCCAATAGAGGGGAAGATATCCCCTGCAACTCTCGAATTTATAGCTATAATGTGAAATAAACAACTGAAAGGAGAGGCTATATAACGGGCTTGAAGTCCATCTGAATAACACCATAAAATCTACTGAAATATTATCAAAATTTTCCAGTAAACCATTCAATAATCATCTTTGGGGCTAAGTAGCCTGCAGACTAAATCCAACCCACCACCTGATTGTCTATGGCCTTCAAACTAATAATGAGTTTAACGTTTTTAAATACTTGGGAAAAAAACCAAAAGAGTCATAATAGTTCATGAGATGTAAGTTTCAGTGTCTGTATGTACGATTTTGTTTGTTGACATTGTCTGTGACTGCCTTTGCAGGACAGCAGCAGCATTGAGTAGCTGCTGCTGAGACCATGTGGACTCTAAAGCCTAAAATACTCAACGTCTTCCCTTTTTCAGAAAGTTTGCCCTCTCTGCAAACTGTGTTTCTTGCTCTGGCCTCTGTTTCAACACCTTCCTCTCCTTTCTGTAACAGTTTATTTAGGCGACTGTCTCCCTAACAAACCCAGCTTCACAAGCCCAGACCTTAATTCTTTCTGCATATGTTTCAAGCACCTCACGCCATGGGTTTACTTTCTGATCATTTTCCTGTGTAAATCAATATGAACTTAACAAGAAGACTCTCCAGTTTTAACACAGGATTCATTGCTAATTTAGAAAATGTGTGTGCAAAAGACAGCAAATAGTGTATATTCTGCAAATCATTGGATTCCTTCCATTGCTAAACCTGGCTCTAAAAAGTTGTTGTTAAATTTGAAAACAGCAGGATTATTTCTTTCTGTGTGGTTATTTTACTTGTTACAACAGGTCTCACTGCTAAACAATTTCCATAACAAAGAAATTAATGAGCAGAGAAAACTAGCCTCATAAAGCTAAGTTCACTCACACTAAATTCAATCCCAGTATTTCTAGAATTAATGTTTTAAAGATGATGTGGGTTGCCATCAGGTTTTTGTGAATAAGGCATTGACCTTTTATCCACGAAAGATATGCAGTCTCTTTAAAGAAAAAAAAAGTATATGAAATTTTCTAAACAACTGCATTTGAGATGGTTTATGCTATTCTTGCCATCTTCTGTAATTTCAGGAACAACAAGCAAAGACCGGAACAAAGCACTAGATGAGATTATTTCCTTAGTTTTGTTGAATAAATCCGTAATCATGAATAGGAGAACAACTGTAAGATTTCTCAGAAGTAATCTGACCAGCCAAATATACTATCCACTATGCTCAAAGCTAATGACATTGAAAGAGCAGTAGGCAGGCCACAGCCATCTCTAACCCTAACTTCTTGCTGCCAATCAAGTCATTGGGCCCTGCTATCCAAACAGTAACTTTTTCAAGGAAAGAATGCTAATCTGGTGTTGAGAAATGTAGACATTACAAAATGAAATGTAGCTTGGCTCCCTTTGAGTGGTCAATGTAGGGAATGAATGCATATTCAGTGGTCCTCCTAGACCAGGCACAACATGACTCTTCTTGTGTCATCTTCTGAATGATAGTATGAACCAGATATTATTATCCCCATTCTACCTGTGAATTGACTCTGAGAGGTAAAATAACTCAAAGGTACACTGCCAGTAAACGAGAGTATAACAGCTTGAACTCACACGTGGCTGAGCCGAAAACCTATGCTCTTAACATGAGATTTAAACAGGGAAGCTGGGTAATATCCCCTGAAACGTATATTATCAGGACTAATCACTTATATTTGAACCTCTTTGTTAAAAGTATTAGTTCCAGTAAATAATCCTATATGCGTAGTTCTCTCAGTGAAGCGCTTTCACGTACATGATCTGTTTGATCCTTATTCTTGCATTAAATAGTAAAGACCAGGGAGAATTTCTTCTGCTTCAATCGGCGTGTGGCCTGAGCCCAATCAAAGACCACCAGGTGCAAAACTGTAGTCAGGTAAAGTCAGATTTATTGGCCCGCTGCAAGGAGAGAAGACCGAGGTCAGAGGAACCCTGGCATACCTCAGCAAAGGTAACAGTTTGAAGACTTAGGGGAGGGGAGGAGTGTAGGTGAAATTTAAAGGAAAGAGGGTTTTGACAGGTTCAAGGCAGACAGGGCTGTGAGCACAGGTCAACATCAGGTCTGGAGTCTGGGGGTCTGTGTCCTTGGAGACTACAAAGTTATGACAGATGCCAACTGGCACACCCAGAAACCCTTTAAGGGAAGCTCTGTACCCAGGTTGGAAATTGAGGCTGCTTGTTTGTTTCAAAGAGACTTGGATTCCCCAGGCAATTGGGATGTTTCATTCCTGATGACTTCAAACAGCAAAGCTTCTGATAGTCAATGCTTTTCCAGAACAAGACTTCTCAGTAAGAAAGCAACAAGCACCCAAAGATGGGGGTTATTTCACCCGATATGACATCAGTGTGTCCTTGGAGAACCTGTTTCTTGCTCCCTCTGCTGCTGTCTTTATTTGTATTATCTCAGCCTGATGGACGACAGGGAGCAGAAGTTTACTTTTTCAGTCTGAGATATTTTTTTTTTTTTTTTTTACGTTATCAGGCCATATCAGGACTAGAAACCTTCAAAATACTTTATTTCCATGCAGATGTTGGCATTTCAAATGTTATGACATTTCACAACAGATTTTGATGGGGATTTGCATGAGCATGCAAAGCAGCTCACCTTTATAACTTTTTCCAGTGAACTTATTTATAAGATTTCATTTTTTTAAAAAAAGGGTTAAGCATCTAGGTACTTTTGAAGGCTCCTGGGTTAGTCCAATCTTATCATTTCATAGAGGAGAAATTAACCAAAGCAAGGACAACTCCTATAGTGACAGGAGGCAGCCAAATGCCTAGGCATATAGGGCAGGTCCCCAGTGAAACCCCACCTTCAAGCCAAAAACAGCCTGAAGGCTGAAAGACCGGACTGCTGGTCCAGGATGAAGCCAGAGTCAGAACTTCTGTTCCTGTTTGCTCACCCTTTCCTGATTGATTCTTTCTGAATAATGCCTTTTAATCAATCAAATCCTGTCTTTTCCAATACTGCCTACAGGCTGCCCCTCCCCCATTCTGAGTCCATCAAAAGCCCCAGACTCAGCTATATTAGGGGAACTTTCCCACCTTCAAGTAGGGGGACCACCCCCATATCCCCGATCCATGAAAGTTGTTTCATCACTCAGTAACCCCACCTTGCTCACTCTTTGATTGTCAGTGCATCCTCATTCTTCTTGGGTGTGGGACAAGAACTCAGGAACCAGTGCATAAGCCAGACTGGGCCTGGGCAGGCTGAGTGGGCAGCCGTCTACTGCAGCAGGTAGTGTGGTTGAGTGAGGCCTGGGTGGGGTGTTGCATCCTGAAAAATGACTGAGAAGAAAATCCTGTGTCACTACCATTTATTTTTATTAGAAGCAACTGAGGCATAGAGTAATAAACAGATTCATCCCAGGTTCCAGGTAACTAACTGAAGGATTGGAATTGGTTTTTTAATCTAATTGGATCAGCTCTCACACAACTGTTCCCATGTTCTTTCTACCCTGCCACCTTGTTTGCTGAGGTCTGCAGTTTACTAGGCCAGTACTATAAAAGTTGTCATCCATATGCTTTATCAGAAAGATCTAGAAATGAGTAATTTTGATATTCCTCAAGACAAATCTCAAGTCTAGCCATCAAAATTAAGGCTATCAAAATTTAACTGCTGTGACAAAATTGT
This sequence comes from Cheracebus regulus, assembly GCA_963574635.1. NCBI lineage: Eukaryota > Metazoa > Chordata > Mammalia > Primates > Pitheciidae > Cheracebus > Cheracebus regulus. Next base: position 11,294 of record CAUYQU010029322.1, read on the forward strand.
TTTTAAAAGATGGATAAAAGTAGAATTTAAATCAAGAGAGGAAACATTTTCTTAAACACTTATCATGAGTAGGAAGAAGAAAATTTTATTGGTCTTTGGGAAATGCCACATATTTAAAAATAATTAGAAATGTAGGACACTCAGGCAGTTTTGATAAACAATGTAACTGATTTAAAGTACTTGAACTAGTCAGAAAATAAGTGATTGCACAGGTGTGGTGACTCAAGCCTATAATCTCAGCACCATGGGAGGCGGAAGCAGGAGTTCAAAACCAGCCTGGGCATTATAGGGAGAACTTGTCTCTACTGAAAAAAAAAAAAAAAATTAGCCCAGCATGGCGGCACATGCCTGTGATCCTAGCTACTCAGGAGGCTGAGGCAAAATGATCACTTGAGCCCAGGAGGTTGAGGCTGCAGTGAGCTCAGACTGCACCACTGTGCTCCAGCCTAGGTGACAAAGCAAGATCCTGTCTCCCATCCCCCCCAAAATCAACATATAAATCTGAAATTGTTTCTGGGGCATTTAATTATAGAATAGAAACAAGAAAAGTGAAGGGTTTCCCCCCCTTCAGTTACTTATCAAATATTCTGATATACCACGCGCCAGTCTAGGACTTTACATGTCTTTTCTCATGTAAACCTCTCAGTAATTCTGTAAAAAAGGTAGTTATACTCCCCCTTTACAGACAAGGAAGCCAAGGTGCTGAAAGATTATGTGACTTGCTGTATTGGTTCCCTAGGGCTGTCGTAATGAGGCCCCACAGACCGGGTGGCTGAAAACAACAGAAACACATTCTCTTGCAGTTCTGGAGGCTGGACGTCTGAGATCGAGGCATTGGCAGGGCCACGCTACCCTGGAAGGCTCTAAGGGAGAATTTTTCTTGTCTATTCCAGCTTTTGGTGGCCCCTGGTTTTCCTTGGATTGTAGAAGCATCACTCTAATCTCTGCCTTTTGTGTCCTCAACCCAGAATGTGGTAGGATGTGAGTCAGGGTGGACTTTGGCTTTGAAAAGTGATACCATGTTTACAAGAGATGGCTGAGGGAGGGAGGCACACTAATCCAAGAGATGGGCACCTGTGTGGAAATGTATGCCTCTAGAGGTGGAAGCCAACCAGAAGAGGATGAAGAGAGAAATGGCGATCTGTGATGTTACTGCAGGAGGCCAGTACTGCCTGCGTGGTTGGGTGTGGGAAATGAATGATGTGTCTCAAAATACAAATCCCCAAATGGGCACCAGTGCACCAAAGTGCCTGGAGGGATGCTCCAGTGATGTGAACACCTGCTGGGTGTCATCTTTGGCAGAGCCTCTGTCAAGACTCTGACTCGCCTTGCTGATGGTTTACTTCCCCAAGACTAGTCTAGAAGTGGAAGGTAGATGCTATGTAGGTCTATGAAGGCAATTGGGTTTCTAAGATGCCATCACAAAATTTCCCATTCCATGTGGTCTTTTTACAATGTGATGTTGACATGTCTCCCATGGAGAAGTGGGGTCTGTGTTCCCTCCCCTTGAATTTGAATGGACCTGTGACAGTGGCAGGAGACACTTTGTGACTGCCAAAGCTAGGTCAGAAAAGCTGACATAGCTTCTGCTTAACTCTCTTGGAACCCAGCCACCATGCTGTGAGGAAGCGTAAGCAGCCACATGGAGAGGCCATGTGTTGGCATTCCAGGTCTCAGCCCCAGATGAGCTCACAGCCAGTACCACAAACTGCCAGACATGAGTGACCAAGACTGCAGATGATTCCAGGTCCCAGTCTTTGTGCCACTCCAGCTCATGGCATGGAGCAAGAGGGAGCTACTGGGGATGAATCCAGCCCAACTTGCAGATGCATGAGTGTATTAATCAGGGTAATGATGGTTGACCAAATATCTGGGCACCCCATGACCTAACTAGTCAAGTTGACATATAAAGTGAACCATCACAGGCTGGGCAAGGTGGCTCATGCCTGTAATCCCAGCAGTTTGGGAGGCTGAGGCAGGCAGATCACCTGTGGTCAGAGTTTGAGACCAGCCTGACAAACATGGCAAAACACCACCTGCACTAAAAATACAAAAATTAGCCAGGTGTGGTGGCCTGTGCCTGTAATCGCAGCTACTTAGGAGGCTGAGGCAGGAGAATTACTTGAATCCAGGAGGTGGAGGTTGCAGTGAGCTGAGTTTGCACCACTGCATTCCAGCCTGAGCCACAGAGCGAGACTCTGTTTCAAAAAAAAAAAAAAAGAAAAAGAAAAAATAAATCACAACAAGCAAATTAATTCGTTATTTTAAGCCACTAAGTTTCAGAGTAATAACTGGAACAAACTTTTTTTTTTTTTTTTTTGAGACAGAGTCTTACTCGGTGGCCCAGGCTGGAATGTAGTGCCATAATCTCGGCTCACTGCAACCTCTGCCTCCGGGTTCAAGCAAGTCTCCTGCCTTAGCCTCCCGAGTGGCTGGGATTACAGGAATGTGCCACTACACCTGGCTAATTTTTGTATTTTTACTAGAGTCAGGTTTTCGCCATGTTGGCCAGGCTGGTCTTGAACTTCTGACCTCAGGTGATCTACCTGCGTTGGCTTTCCAAAGTGCTGAGATTATAGGTGTGAGCCACTGCACAAACTATTTCTAATCAACAATTGGAAGTGTGTTGGTAAAGTGAAAATAACAGCAACTGCGGGAGAAAGTGGCTATACAGTCAATTTGTGAAAGCCAAAGCAGAAACGGCTCTGCAGGTACAATTAGACTTGAATCAAAAGCTTCAAGAAGGCATGTTTTCAGAAGCTAAGTAAGTATCTCATAGAGGATAGGGAGGCTCTCAGCTCTCAAAAATGCAATTTAGATTGTGATTCCAGGGAGGGAAAAGATGGGCGGGCACCCAAAACAATAAAATCAGAAAGTTTGCAATTAAATGAAGATATTTAAACGATTTACCCAAGGCTGGGTGCAAAAGCTCACGCCTGTAATCCCAGCACTTTGGGAGACTGAGGCCCACAGATCATGAGGTCAAGAAATCAAGACCATCCTGGCCAACATGGTGAAACCCCGTTTGTACTAAAAATACAAGAATTAGCTGAGTGTGGTAGCACGTGCCTGCAGTCCCAGCTACTCGGGAGGCTGAGGCAGGAGAATCACTTGAACCCGGAGGCAGAGGTTGCAGCGAGCCAAGGTCACACCACTGCACTGGCGGCAGAGCGAGACTCCATCTCAAAAACAACAACAAAAAAACACACCACGATTTACTCAAAGGCAAAAATATGACTTGCCCAAGGACAATAGGAAATGGGTCATTTGCAAGAATGGTGTCAGGAAAGATAAGCAGAGATCCATCCATCCATCCTCCTTTCTTTCCCTTTGTCTCCTCTCCTTCCTCCTTTCTCCGTTTCCTTTTTAGTTACTGCAAATTCCAGACCTATTTTACCTCTACAGACTTAGTATATATTTCTAACTAAAAAATACACATATTTTATGTAATCATAATAGCATTATCATGACAAATTTAATATTTATGATTTCAAAAATGCCCTTTTGCAGTTTTTAATTTAACATTAGGCATCCAAAAAAGCAAATTTTGGTTAGATTCAGGTGGAACTGCCTTTTTTGTTTTTTTGGCAAGGACGCTTCCTGGGTGTACTTTATGCAGCTTCACAGTGGGAGACACATATCTGGGTGTCCCACTCTTAATGATGATGAAATTGGTCAGTGGGGCTGGGTGCGATGGCTTATGCCTGTAATTCCAGCACTTTGGGAGGCTGAGGCGGGCGGATCACTTGAGGTCAGGAGTTCGACATCAGCCTGGCCAACATGGTGAAAACCCATCTCTAAAAATACAAAACTTAGCCAGGTGTGGTGGTGTGCACCTATAATCCCAGCTATTCAAGAGGCTGAAGCAGAGGATCACTTGAACCCAGGAGGCAAAGCTTGCAGTGAGCAGAGATCGTGTCATTGTACTACAGCCTGGGCGACAGAGAGAGACTCTATCTCAAAAAAAAAAAAAAAGAATGGTCGGTGAGTTCAGCTGGTGACAACCTTGTCCCTCCAGTGCAGTTCCCCATCAACCTTTCATCTAATGATTTTATTTATTGCTGATCTTTGCTTGAATCAATTGGCTCATTGGGGACCAGAAAAAAAAAGGATGATTTCCTAATTTCCATTCTTTCAACATGTATTAGCTATAATTAGTCTATAAGGAAGAGTCTCCCTCATCAGCTATGGCTGTTTGCTAATCATGTAATCACAATAGGCCTGCAGAATCCAGTTTTCCAAAGGGCATCGGACTGGTCCACTTAGGAAAGCCTTAGGGACAAAGATGAGAAATACAGACCTTGCAGGAGTTCAAGAATGAAAATGTTAATTAGATTGGAATAATTAGATGCAATAAATATTCTTTTAATAAATACAAATTAGGCCAGGTGCAGTGAGTGGCTCATGCCTGTAATCCCAGCACTTTGGGAGGCTAAGGTGGGTGGATCGCCTGAGGTCAGGAGTTCGAGATCAGCCTGACCCAACATAGTGAAATCCCTTCTCTACTAAAAATACAAAAATAGCTGGGTTTGGTGGCAAGCACCTGTAATCCCAGCTACTAGGGAGGCTGAGGCAGGAGAATCACTTGAACTCAGGAGGCGGAGGTTGCAGTGAGCCAAGATGGCACCATTGCACTCCAGCCTGGGCAACAAGAGCAAAACTCCATCTCAAAAAAAAGAAAAAAAAATCACACAAATTAGATTGTGAGGCAGGTACCGTATACCCATTTCCTACTATACTCTAGATCAGAGCTACCTACTGGAAATATCAAGTGAGCTCCAAAGCAAGCCATAGATGTAATTTTAAATTTGGTAGCCACATTAAAAAGTTTAAAAAATGGGGGAAATAATTTTAATGTTTTATTTAACCCAATGTATTTAAAATATTTCAACATGTAATCAATATAAACATTATTGAGATCTCACATTAATCTTTCATGCCAGGTCTTCAAAATCCAGGGTGTATTTTATGTTTATAGCACATTTTGATGTGGACTGGCCACTTTCAAGTGCTTACCAGCCACATGTGGTGAGTGGCTACCTTATTGGATAGGACAGCTGCAGACATTTTATATTAACTTACACCTTTACAACAACCTTGCAAATTAGACATTACCTGCTTTTTTAAAAAATTATATTTTTAAGACGGAGTCTCACTCTGTTGCCTAGGATGGAATGCAGTGGTGTGATCTCAGCTCACTGCAATCTCCACCTCCCGGGTTCAAGCAATTCTCCTGTCTCAGCCTCTGGAGTAGCTGGAACTACAGGTGCCCACCACCATGCCTGGCTAATTTTTGTATTTTTAGTAGAGGCAGGGTTTCACCATATCAGTCAGGCTGGTTTCGAACTCCTAACCTCAGGTGATCCACCCGCTTTGGCTTCCTGAAGTGCTGAGATTATAGGTGTGAGCCACTGTGCCCGGCCTTTTTTTTTTTTTTTAAAGTGAAGAAGTTGAGAGTTGGAGAGGTGGAGCTTTTGTAATATGACAACTGAATGCTGCAACTGAGCCTGAGCCAACTGCATGTGTGCAGAGGTGCCTACATCTGTTCCCATCTGGACATCATAACATACAGGAGCCCTATCTCCTCTTTTGTAGGGCCAAACGGGTGATTTGGGGCCCCACCTCTCATTCCCCCAGCACCTACCTCCTGTCCATCACTAGTTGACTGACTCCTTCTGTCCACATTTCTCCAGCCCCACTGCCACTGGGCTGCACAGGGCCACCTTCATCTCAACACTGGACACCTGGGACAGTCTCTTGGGTGCTCTGCTCACATCGTCTTAGCCTCTCTCCAGTTCCCTTCTCACCAGCAGCCGAGTGACCTTGCCAAAACCTCACTAACTTGGATCATGTCACTGACCTGCTTTGGACTCTCCCCCAGTTTAAGGTAAGCACCACATGGTTTGTGAACCCTGCATGAGCTGGCTCATCACCAAGGCCAGCCTTCTCAAGTGCCTTCCCCAGCCTCCTAGGAGTTCATCTTTCTCACGGCAGGGCCTTTGCAGATGCTGTTGCTTCCGTGTGGTCCGGGTTTTCTCAACCTTGGGACTGCTGGTGTTTTGGGCCAGGTAATTTCTGTGGGGGGTCGTCCTGCACATATCGCATGTAGAGCAGCAGCATCTCTCCCCACCAGCAGTTCCAATCAGTTGTAACAATCAAAAATATCCCCAGACATTGCCAAATGCCCCCGACTGGAGAACATCAGCCTGGAGTGACCTTCCTCCCCCTGCCTACCAATCTCCATCTGGAAGCCACCTTCCCAGGGAGCCCTTTCCTCCCTCTCCAGGTTAGAATAGGCCTCTCTCCTCATATGACTCTCTGATCATTATTTTTTCTCACTGGACTGTCCACTGCTGAGGATAAGAGATCATGACCTCTTCCACCCACCTTAGTAATTAGACAGCCTAAGATAGTATCTGGTACATAGCAGACACTTAGAATGTGTTGAGTGAATGGGGAATAAGGGTATCTAAGGCTAGATCTGTCTACTCCCAACAGAGACCCTCTTTCAAAATTCTAACCTATCACTTATGGAGGGTCTTCTGGGCTCTCTGTTATGGCTATGAGGGATCGTGTTATTCCCACTGTACAGATGAGAAATGGGTTTGAGCAATGCTCAGTGCCTTACCTATGATACTGCAGTGGGAGGGCCCAAGGTCCAAGTCTGGGTTTTCTCACCCCGGAGTCCAGGCTGGTTGGGTGTGAGTATGGAAATAGATGTCCAGTGCTTTGGTGAAGGGCTCTCCCTGTTCTGATATTTTGTCAATAATATTAAATAAAATGTAAAGAATGGCCAGGTGCGGTGGCTCATGCCTGTAATCCCAGCACTTTGGGAAGCCAGGGTCGGCAGGTCACTTGAGCCCAGGAGTTTGAGATGAGCTTGGGCAACATGGCAAAACCCTGTCTCTACAAAAAATATAAAAATTATCCAGGCATGCTGGTGTGTGCCTGTAGTCCCAGCTACTTAGGAGGCTGAGGTGGGAGAATCACTTGAACCCAGGAGAGAGGCAGAGGCTGCAGTGAGCCAAGATCGCACCACTGCACTTCAGCCTGGGGGAAAGAATGAGGCCCTGGCTCAAAAAAAAAAAAAGAAGAAGAAGAAGAAGAAAGAAAAGAACATCTGTAAGCCACATGATGGAAGGAAAACCTCACTGGGGCCAGTCAAGGCCTGCAGGCTATGTCTGACAGGATGAACTTGGAGAGAAACAAATGTCAACCTGCATTTAAATTTTTAAAAATCCAAACAAGAACAGGAAAGAAGCGTTGCATTTTCACATGTGGTACATATGTTAAACCACCCAACAAACCAACACCCAACTCCAACCCTCTGTCCAGATTTGATGATGTTTGCTATCAAGGAAAAGGATGATGAGATTTCCCAAACTTGCGACTTCTCCATGTTTGACTCCTGCCTCCCAACTGTCATTAGCAATAAAAACATTAAAATAGTAAAAGACACTAAATAAGAGAAGAACTGCCAGGCGGCCTTCCACTTCAGTCTGGTTGGAAAGGAAGCCCAAGAAACAGAGGGTGGCTGCCTTAAGATGGAAAAAGAAGAAAAGAGAGCCAGCATGGTATGCTTCCAGAATCTACAGAGATCAAAGACTTCCTGAAATATCAATCAAATCAATCACTGTGCTCTCTGGAAAGAAAACAGCTACAATGGAAATGCTGGGAACTGAAGCAGTGAAAGCCAAGGGAATTTATCGGTAGGCAGGGATCCAGATTTGCATATCTTGATTTGACACTAGTTTTGGAATTGGTACCAAAAAAAAAAAAAAAAAAAAAAAGAATCCTGAAGGGGCTTTTGTAAGAATTTTTTTCTTTACTCTCAATACACACGTACTGTTTCAAAGAAAGAAATCTGCTTTAAAAAAGTTAACAAAGTGGAGAGAGATCCAAGATGGCCGATTAGCAACAGCCCAGGAATGTAGCTCCCAGTGAAAGCGCAGAGAACGAGTGAACGCCGCACTTTCCGACGAATTTTTGTTGCCCACAGACCGGGAGATTCCCGGCAGAGGAGCCA
>CAUYQU010029323.1:0-46416 GCA_963574635.1 Cheracebus regulus
AAGAAACAAAGAGGGACATTACATGGTGGTGAAAGGATCAATGCAACAAGAAGAGCTAACGATCCTAAATATATACGCACCCATTAAGGAGCACCCAGCTACATAGGGCAAGTTCTTAATGACTTACAAAGAGACTTAGACTCCCACACAATAATAGTGGGAGACTTTAACAGTACATTGTCAATATTACACAGATCAACGAGATAGAAAATTAACAAGGATATCCAGGACTTGAACTCAGACCTGGAACAACTAGACTTAACAAATATTTACAGAACTCTCCTCCCACAAATCCACAAAACATACATTTTTCTCAGTAACACATTATACCTATTTTAAAAGTGACCACATAACTAAAAGTAAATCACTCCCCAGCAATTGCATAGCATTTCACAGGTTTAAATAAAATATTGGTTGGCTGCTAAAAAAAAAAAAAAGAAAAAAAGAAAAAAAAAGAAAAGCAGTTTCATTGCCTTGGTGTTCTATGGGCTGTACAGGAAGTACAGTGGCATCTGCTTCTGCAGAGGCTTCCAGGAATCTTACAGTCATGGTGAAAGGCAGTGGAGGAACAGGCACATCACATGGCAAAAGCAGGAGCAGGAAAACAAGGGGAGGTGCCGCCCATCTTTAGACCACCAGATCTCAGAAGAGCTCATTCACTATCGTGAGGGCAGTAGCAAGGGGATGGTGTTAAACCATTCATGAGAAATTCATCCCCACGATCCAATCACCTCCCACCAGGCCTCACCTCTCATATTGGGGATTACATTTCCATATGTGATTTGGGCAGAGACACATACAAACTGTATCACATAGTTCACCTCATCTAGGGACCAACTTTGAAACAGAAGGCCTTTTTATATACTAGATTTCAAGATGTGTTTAAGCTGATTTTGAATAAGGATGCAGCTCTGCATTAAGCTTAGGAACATCGTGTTGTTTTCCTTAATCTTAGATTCCCTCTTCTTCTAGCCGTGGAGCTTATAGCTTTGGTGCTCAACATCAGCTTTTGATATCTGACCACATACATTTCATCATTGCCTTGTCCTCCTCTTCCCTCAGTCCGTCTCTCTGTCTCCTTGTCTGTCTCCCTGTTTCTCTCTGTTTCTCTCTTTGTGTGTATATGCATAGACATGTTTTGCAGACTTCCTTTTCTGACTTTCTGATGTTAACTTTCTGCACAACACGAGTTAGAACCGAATACTCTTGTGATGGTGACTTTTGGGTCTGACATCTGAGTAGCATTTGACAGAAATGCAGACTCGATATTTAAAAAGGCATAAATGTTCTCTAGCCTCATTCTTGAGATATTAAGTTGCTCTGCAAAGTGGTTGTCTAGTTTCAGGCTGAATCCTTTTAAAGATGGAGAACTCAGAGCCAAGTGCAGAAGCCCACATCACTTCAGAGCTTTACTATGAGCTCTGCTCTAAGCTGAAAGGTGACAAGGTAACTCTGAATGTTACACCCAGTCATTTAAAAATGTTGTCATAGAGAGCCACACATCCTGTTTCATCATGAACATACTTCAAGTACTGAAAGGCAGCTTAGAGTTCTTTCTGTGTCTGTGCCATCTAAACATCCTTAATTCCTTGAACCTTTCATAAACATGTGTCCTTTTGTAGGCCACTCATCATTCTAGTCTTCTTGCTTTTGGAAGCTTTTCATTTTGTCAATATAGGATAAGAATGGAACTCAGTACTCTTTGTGCAGCGTCATTAGTGCCAAGATCACTGCAGCATATGGGCTTCCACATCACCCTGGTGGATTATATCAAGCTTATCTAGTTAGAGCTGTGGGTAAATAAATAACATTTCATATATTTACACAGATAGGTTCTGGGCTGGGGAAGGTACTTTTTGTTCAGCCTAATTAAATTCTGTGATTGTAGATTTAACCAATCTTACCAGCTAATTATGAACTTTTGACTCAGAGGCTGTTACCTCTCTCTAGCTGCAGGAATGAGATACGGCAATGTAAACATTGTGTTTTATCTTAGATTTCGAATGTGTTGTGGAGGCAGTGGGAGTGAGAGCCTTCGTTGTCAAAACAAAACGATGTTCATTTTGCTTGATATACAGATTTAGCAATCTAAAATTAAAAATATATATTAAAATAATGCTCACATTTATTTCATTTGAAGTTATTAAAATATCATCTAATTTCTATTGATTTCACCTAAGGTCAGAATCAAATTTTCTTTTCAGTCTTTTGCCATTACCAAATGAGTGGGTACATTGTTTCCCAAAAGTATATCTATGTGAAGCAAATTATCTTCCCCCAAAATTACTCCCATTCGATATGAACTAGACTGGACTCATTTATATATTTATTTACTGTTTATATGAAGTGTGACCTTTTGCAATTTACTAATTGCAACAGAAGCCTATTTCATTATGTAAAGGAGCTCTGCAACTTGCTAAATGCTTCTAGCAAAGCATGAGTTGCTGAGAGCTGAGTTCTCCCTCTTATACTAGTTCTTGTAGCAGAAAGACTTGCAGAGGCCAGAGGAAGGCTTTGAAGCTCTCCAAAGTGCTGCATTACCAGCCCCCATCCCCACCCCCTCCACCATCACAGTCCCTACAGTCCCCCAAAGCCAGCCTTTCTGTGGTCACATGACTCACAGGCTATGGTTTGCTCTGCGGAAACACCTGAGCATGCCTGGCCACCTCACTGCCTCCTGTGGTGGGAAGTGGGTCACTGACCTCTTCACAAACAGCAGAGTTCCCTGCCACGGTTTCTTAAGATCAAGGAGAGAAACCCATCTCAGTGATTCTCTGAGGTCCCTTAAGACTATCCCTGAGGTTTCTTCTAAAGTCTAGATGATAGCAAATTCAAAGCAGAAAAAAAAGGCAGAAAGAACAATTTTGAAGCCTCATTAGTGCTCAGGATAACTCTTTTTATACACTAATATTTTCTCCAAATATTAAGTATGTTAGATGGATCAAATATTCTAAATTCTCTATTAATTGAATGACTCTGTGTTTCATGTGAGGAGAGATCACAGTAGTCAGAATGGTCTTATTCCTACCAAATCCGTGGTATGAATACATAAATGAGTAACAAGTAGTATGGTTTGTCTCTGTGTCCCCACCCAAATCTCATCTCGAACTGTAATCCCCACAAGTCAAGGGAGGGAGATGATTGGATCATGGGGGTGGTTCCCCCCATGCTGTTCTTGTGATAGGGAGTAAGTTCTCATGAAATCTGGTGGTTTTATAAGGGGTTCTTCCCCCTTCTCACTCTGTCTCTCTTGGGGCCTTGTGAAGGAGGTACTTGCCTCCCCTTCTGCCATACTTGTAAGTTTCCTGAGGCCTCCCTAGCCATGTGGAGCTGTGAGTCAATTAAACCTCTTTCCTTGATAAATTACCTAGTCTTAGGGAAGTTCTTTATAACAGTGTGAAAACAGACTATTACAACAACAGACATAAATGCATCCCTAACCTTAGTATACATTTTACTGATATAAAGGATGTGTAGTATGCACTTTACAAAAATAGAAATATACAATAATCTTTATGGTTAATTCCATTTAACCAATTGATGTTTCTGGATACTTTTGCTGATTTTTGCAGACTCCTATGTCTATAGTCAAACCATGATTGCAACTGAAAAACAAGGGTAGTCCCAACATTCATTGGTTATTTACAGTTACATTAACAAGTAAGAAGAAAACAAAGCACTGAAGATCTATATTAAAACTTTACTCATTTGTCAAGTCAATTATACGAGCAAATGCTTTCCGAAATTTGATGATGGTTTTTGAATACCGGAAGAAGATTTCCTCATTTGTCATGCTACTCAAATTGTAACAGCTACATATATGAAGCACTTTTTAGTTTAATTTGATTAATTAACATTTTCTCCATCACTTAAAGATTAGACAATCAACAAAACCATAAGTCAAGCCCCAATTTACATTTTTTGCCAGTTTCCGTGGTGTAAATACTCTCATTATGGCCGACTTCAAGCTCCTTGTGTGGCATCATCACTTAACACAGAGTTAGGAGGAGAGGTACAGCAGCGTGCTATTATGCAATACTTCCACCGTACAGCAAGGCCTAGTGGAAGACTCTCAAGAGCACAGATAACAGTACAACAAAATACAGTAATTAAGAAGCAATGTGTTTTATGTACTTATCTTTGTTGTTAATATACTTTGAATTTATATAATTTGTAATAATATCTGTTTTCAAGAACTAGTCTGAAAAATTTGTTAAAATTTAAAAATGAGGTTTCCTGAGCCAGGATGAGTAGGCTATGAGTAGCCCTGTTGTGAGAAAAAATATTTTGGTACTGGACATATATTATCAAATAATGTTCACTATCATTGCCTGTGTTAATATCCAATTTCTCCAAGTTCTTAGCATATTAGTAATACCTTCCCGTTAGATAATCAATAAATGTGTTCATCCATTGATAAGATTCTACTTTCCTTTATTCGAAGGCAATAAAGAAAAGTAATTAAAGGGTTGGTTTCAGAACAGACAAAAAACTTAGTTAAGATTTTTGGCTCTGTCACTTACTAGATGCACAGAACCTCTAATTTAAAGGGGGTTATTTCAGTATTAGAAGATACTAAGACATAAAGAGATGAATAGAAAGAAAAACACAGAGGAACTTTCCTGTGGAAAATGACCAAAACCTTCTGCCAGTAAAGGAGCCAAGAGGTAGCAAAGGAGGAAGGAGTCGGTTGTGTTTTCTGCTGGTACAACACCACTTAGGCGGAGGATATGCAATCCAGGAGACAGTTGTCTATCTGTCCTGCTTTAAAATGGGAATGGCTGTTCTGTGAATGAAATGGACAGATATTTCCCATGTACCACTTATGATCCTTTTTTCTATGGGGTAGGAAGTTGTAAGGGGTATTTGTGAAGTCCCTGCAAATGAGAAAATTAAGATATTTTGAATACATCCTAAGTTTAACAATCTCATATTGTTTAAAAAATAAACTAATTTTTAAAAAAGAAAGTTGAAGTAAATATGGTCTTCCATAGGTTCAGTGAGATTTACTTTCTACTGCTGTATGTTTTCCTTGAGTTAGTATGATTAAGCTGGGTGTTTTAGGGTTGTAAGTTGATAGGCTAATAACAATGACTGTAGTTATAGCATTTGCCTTACTGAATTATACAAGGCAAACGTGACTTCCCCAAACTCTAGTTGCACTGGAGATGTTGACATCGGTAGTGATGAAAAAGAGGTGCTGTCAGTGATGACAAGTATCTCAAGGAAATGTCTTGTTGTGTAGATTATGTCATACCACATATCTTACGTAGTTTGTTTACCTCATGGCAAGGCTTACAAGTGGGAAGAGATGCCAAGTATTTGGTGATTCTGAGGACACCTCTCTATGAGCATTGGTGAGCCTGGACCACTGTGGCAGAGGCTATGGAAATCACCATTCCCAACTCCAGTCGTGCTTTGTGGACTGTGGTGTGAGAAACATTCACCACCCCTTTGCTGCCACTTTCCTTCCTCTATCCCCACAGTGGAACATGGACAAAGCTCCTTCAGCCCTGCAGGCTGTGCCATCTCCATGCAATGTTCAACACCAAGTTTAAGTCTCATTTCTCACACAGTGCTGTACAGTATGGCATAAGGCTGAATGTGCGTGCTTTCAACACCACGACCATAGTTGAAACTCTGACTATTAATTCCTAGTTGTTACCTTGGCAAGTGAATGCTATTGATCTCTGTTCTGTAAAGTGAAGATGGCAACGAATTCTCGCTCATAGAAGAACTGTGAAGATTCAGTGAGTTGGAGCACATAAAAAGTCCAATGCTTTGCCTGTGTGTAGTTGACATGCAGTGACTGTTAACTCATTATATTCTTGGAAAGCTCCCGTGTGCTTACAAGTTCATATAAATACATTTAGTACTTGCTCCCTTAAACATCTGTTATAAAAGAGAATTACCTTGCCACTGGGAGTGCCATGGTGACCAAAGTGTTTGCCATCATAAAGTTCATATTCTAATGGGAGAGACACAACACACAAGTAAGTGCATGATTACATCATACAATGATTGGTAATGATCTAAGTGATGAAGGGGGCAGAGTGACAGCGTGGGGCATTGAGAGAAAAGGCTCTCTGAAGAGGTGGCATTTGAGCAGAGGTTAATGACATGAAGATCTGGGAGAGGAATAGATGAGGTGAAGGGTTGCATGCGCAAGGGCACTGAGTCAGGAACAAGCTTGGGGTATTCACAGAGATGTGAGAAGATCTGTGTGGCTGGAGAGACAAAGACAAGATAGAGAGAAGCAGGTTAAGTTAGATAAATAGGCAGGCGTTGTGCTGAGGAGTTGGTGCTTAATCAGCCCAGCTTGTTATAGGCGTTGCTGTAGAATTAATCTTTTAGAAGAAAGTGACCTGAATTCCATCATGTAAAGAAGCGTTAGGCTGAGGACTTGGAGAGGACTTTCCCCACCTCAGTGTGGCACGTAGGCACTCACTAGAGAGAGTGAGGTGGCCTTCTGCTGAGGGTGAGGGGCCTCCCCAGGAGACGGGAGCATCTGAAAAGCAGTCCCAGGGTTGCCTGCTGCCCGGAGGACAGGGAATCAATCACCGAGTATTTCTGAGTTTATGGGCAATGCATTTAGAAAAGACCTGCTGGCCATCTAGCTTGTTGCTCTGTAGATGTACTTTGGCGCTCCAAAAACAAAGTTTTCATTTGATGAATGGAATAAATAACTCTGGAAGTATATAAGAAGGAAAGAAATCAAACAAGGAAAGAAGGGATTACTGTAAAAAAACGAAAGAAGACCCAGTATTTCAAAGATCTTCACAAATGTGAATTGATTCACACTTGCTTTTAGTAAAATAAAAGGTTATTATTTAAATTTACATTTCATACTTTTAATATTTTACAGAACATTTCTTTTCATAACTATGTCATTAAACAATAAAAATGTAAAAAGAAAATATGTTATATTGGGGTAATCTATTGAGTGCAATAAAGACAACAAAATATGAAATTGTAGATTATAATATTATTTAAAATTAAAATAAGTATAATGTTCAAAGATAACTTTTTCTATATACCTTCTCTTATGCTTACTGTCTTTATGCTTTTAACTACTTATATACATGCCTTTTGGGCTTTAAGAACAGACGTCTGCAGTAAATTTGAGATATATTTAGAAAATAATGTTGTTTATATTGTTTAAAATGGGGTGAAAATAGTAACAGTAACAAGAAACCTAACCGTGGTCCCACCTGGCATTCCTGCCCTTGCCTTATCTCCTTCCCCTGCCTCGAGTGTGGACTGGCTTTAGTGATTCACTTGCACGGAAGTTGAATTCAGTAGAAGTCATGTCGTCATGGCGTGCCCCTGTGAAGGCCAGGGGCCGGAAGCACGGCGGGTTCCAGCGTGGGCTCACTCTCTCCTTCCCTCTCTGTCCTCTCTTGTCTCCTTTTTTTTCCCCTTCTCTCCTCCTTCCTTCTCCTCTCTCTCTTTCCCGTCTGTGTCTCTCCCTCTCTTTCTCCTTCCCTCTCTCCTCTCTTTTTCTCTCCCCTCCCTCTCTCTCTCTCTCCTTTTTTCCTCTCCCCTTCCTCTCTCCCACCGCCTGTTCCAGGAGAAGCAACCCTCTATGTTGTGAGCCTCTCCATGAAGAGGCTCATGTGCTGTGGCCAGTTACTGTGACTTTTTGCCAACAGCTCACAGGAATTTAGGCCCCTTCATCCAGCAACCTGTGGCAAACTGACACCTTCCAACAATCACACCAGGTGACTGGGCTTGTAGGTGAGTGTTTCTCCAGGAGCGACACCAAGCTCACCTCCCACCACCCCGCCAGGCCTCCCATGCCCAGCGGGGGTGGGAGAGCCTCCCCCGGGGCCTCTTACTTTCTCCAGGGCTTTCTGGTTGTAGGAAGGAGGAGTGGCCGTCAGGGGACACTCTCTCTCTAGGTAGACCCAGACACCTTTCTCTGCGTTTCTCCATAGCATGTGTCATTACCACTTTAGATACTAGTTTTGAAAAATCAGATTATAAAATAATAAAGATTTTTTTTTCAAAAATAAAAATCTCCACCATCCAAGCACCATTCTTTATTAGGCATATATGATCTCACTTTTCTTTCAAAATCCAACTGTGTAATACCCATTTAAACATGGCTAGGAAAAGGCCCTCTCAGTAGCAGAATACAAAATAAATGCATTTATCCTCCTGACATAGCTTAACTTGCACTGTGTCCATTACTCCATCTTCTTTGACTTTTCTGTAATAGAATTCTGCACTCCCTTACCTTCAGCTAAGAGCTCTCTTTGAAGCTACATCAAAGTTTATAACCTCTCCTTGCCTCCCGGGTCCAAGGCCTCAGCCTGTGGGATGTAGCTGCAGGCAGGGGCTTCTCTCTTTAATGAGACACTGAGTCATCACTGGCAAAGGAAGCGAGTCCACAGCAGCTGTAAAAAAAAGCACAATCTTGTCTTCACCTTTTACCAAATTCGTGTCTTTTAAAACTGAGACAAAAATGGAAAATTTCATCTTGTAAAATTCTGCTAAGTCTGTGGCTTCTATTCTAATCTGCCAGAAATGTGACTTTTGTGGACTTTCTGGGTTTGTGCTTTCAGAATTCACTCCATCTAATGAGGGGGGAAATGGAGGTGTTTGGTTTTAACAATGGCTCTTAACTGACTTTGGGAGAAAAATCTTGCCTGTTTTATTTTTTTTCTGATTAATATAGCTAAATATACAGTAGTTCCTGGTTTGTTTTTGAATGGTCACACCATACAATCTAAAAGTGGTAAATGCACAGGCATGCCAATATTAACATATGCAGGTATATTAGTCTGTTCTTACACTGCTATAAAAAACTACCTGAGACTGGGTAATTCATAAAGAAAAGAGGTTTAATTGGCTCACGGTTCTAGTAGGCATGGCTGGGAAGGCCCCAGGAAACTTACAATCATGACACAAGGTGAAGGAGAAGCAGGTGCATACTGCATGGCTGGGAGCAGGAGGAAGAGATGGAAACGGAGGTGCTGCACGTTCTTAAACAACCAGTGAGAACTTACTATCACAAGGATACCAAGGGGGAAGTCTGACTCCATGATCCAATCACTTCCCACTAGGCCCCTCCTCCAACACTGGGAATTACAAATGGACATGAGATTTGCTCAGGGACACAACTCCAAACCAGATCAGTAGGGTATGGTTAGAGAGAGTTTAATGCCATACTGTTTATTGGAGAAGACTCAGCTCTACCAATGCACCCAAACCAATGAAGAATATATTTTACATTATCCTATCCTTTCTGAAAATTACAGCAAAGAAGTTAATGAAAATAAAACTATATGCATAATATTTCTATCACATAACTCTATTGCCCAGTGCTACTGCAGTTCAAACCGCCTTGAAAGTCCTGTGTGAGAGATAAGATCTGTTCATCAACTTTCTTTTGGCTGGCTCTTCTCTAATTCCTTTGTTTAAAAAAAAAATATTTTTTTAAAATAATTCGTGTTACAATGGCTGAGGGTGATATTTTGAATACTTCTTTTCTGATTCAAGCATAGTAAGTTTTTGGTTAATAATAGAAAATAGTTTCTAGCTAATTTCAATTATGTAGATATATTTTTCCTATGGTAATTTTCTTTCAGTGAAAAGATCTCTCAAATAAACAGATAATGTTGTTTCTTGTGTATAACTAGCATTGCATGTAATTCTAATTTGGAGGCTTAGTAGTAGTGAAGAATTTATCTCATCCGTGTTTCTGACCCTGGCTGCATACTAATATTAACTAGGAAACGTGGAAGAGAAAAAAAAAGAAAAAACACCAGTGGCTGAATCCCTAGAGAATATGTTTTAATTGCTCTGATTAGGAGACAAAGCATTATTTTATTTTAAAACTCCTTAAGTGATACTAAGGAAGGTTGAGAACCATGGTTGAGAATGAATGATTCATACTAACTAACTGAGTGTCCCTTAAAACAAACCTGGTGCATGGTTTTACAAAGTGATTAATTAATTGAGAGGTAGTCAATAGAAAAAAATCAAAAGTGTTAGGTTAATTAACAAACATCATACCAAAAGAAAATCTTATAGAACAAAAATGTTTCAACAACACCTAAAAGACATTTTGATTTACTAATGATGTGTTTTATAAAAGGGAGATGCTGGAAGGAGGGAAGCAGGGAAGGAAGGAAGGAGGGAAGAAGAGAAGGAGGGAAAGAGGAAAGAAGGGGAGGAGGGAAGGAAGGAAGCAATGAAGGAAGGAGGGAAGGAGAGAAGGGGAGGAGGAGGGAAGGAGGGAAGGAGGGAAGGAAGGAGATAAAAGTTCAATTATCTATGTCATAATGAAAATGATACTGTTGGCCATCTCTCTACATCTATATTGAAAATTAATAAGAATTTGTCATACTTCAGGCTGGATCTTGATTACCTGAGTTCATTTTATACAAAGATACCCAACCTACATCACTCACTAAATATTTTTGTCTCCGTAAAGTTGGTATTTTCATTATAGTAAAAACATGAGGGCTGGCACAGTGGCTCATGCCTATAATCCCAGTGCTTTGGGAGGCTAAGCTGGGCAGATCATGAGGTCAGGAGTTCAAGACCAATCTGGCCAACATAGTGAAACCTCATGTCAACTGAAAATACAAAATTAGCCGGATGTGGTGGCACATGCCTGTAATCCCAGCTACTAGGGAGGTTGAGGCAGGAGAATTGCACGAACCCAGGAGGCAGAGGTTGCAGTGAGCTGAGATCATGCCACTGTACTCCAGCCTGGGTGACAGTGTGAGACTCTGTCCAAAACAAACAAACAGTTTGTGTAGACAGTTTCCTGGCATTTTCTTGTGCAATTTTATTTGTCTGAACTTTGGAGACCATTTGGGTTCTAGTTTTTTGAGATAATACTGTATTTATTGTCTTCTAGATCCATTCAACAATGAGAAAATAAGATTTTCACGCATCTATTTAATGTAGATTTCCTTGCTATTAATCATCACAATAAGCTAATTATAAAACTGTGACTGAATGCAAAATTATCTCCCTATTGTATCTTTGTTATTAAAATTATTAAAATCTCAAAGGATAAATTTGCTTTGTTAGTAGTCTGAATAATTTTCTGTCATGTTTTCAAATGGTTTAAAATGTAGTAGAAATCTGCCCCTGAGTAGGCTGGAGATTAAGGGAAAGAATGCAGATTCTGGAATCATGAAATGTTCTGATATTTCAACTTGCACCATGTCATTGCTGGGTTTTTTTTGTTTTGAACATGTTTTAGAGTCTAAACAAGGCATATATATATATATTTGTTATCTCAAATCAACTCTCCAGAAAATTTTTTAAATTGTCTTTATTGCACTGTTTATTCATATCCATCATTATTCACTTAGAAATTGCCTATTTTCTGAACCCTATATTGTGAGAATGAAAGGTTGTACCTTAATCCATATACTCAAAGTTCCTGTATACCAAAACATTCCATTAAATTCTAGAAAATACTATCCATTAGAAGTTTCTGCAGGAATAAAAATGTTCTGTGTCTGTGCTGTTCGATACGAAGACGTGGCTATCAAAAACTTGAAAAGTGGCTGGTCCAACTGAGGAACTAAATTTTACATTTTAATTAATTTGAATTTAAATTTAAAAAGCCACATATGACTAGTGGCTACCATATGAGATAATACAGTACCAAGAAAAAAAACTGCTAGATAGATTGAATTAACTTACGCTTTACCGTTAACCCTTCTTAGGCCACAGGGAATTTTGGAAGTTTAGAGTTGCTAAAGTTTTGCAAGAATTTAAGTTTATGTATGAATGGATGACTTTCAGGGGTTGTCTACAGTACAAACAGTAAACCGTCATCAGTTGGATAACTAAACTAGCAAAACCTCAGCAAGAAATGTTGGGTTGTAACCTGAATTCTGAGCATGGGATTCTTGCCGCAGAGAGCATCTGGATGTTGTCCAGTGAAAGCTTTTGCATAAAATTTCCTCCCAAATTTCAATGGTTACCTGAGTATTTTCTCTTCTTCTTCTTCTTTTTTTTTTTTTGCCCTATGATGATCTTCTTAGCTGTTCCTTTTAAAAAACTCACATTCTGCTGTCTTCTTGCCCTCTTTTGTTCTTTGCCTTTCTACATAATGTTTCTTGACCATTCACTGCTGCTGCAGCAAAGTGGTGATAACATTGTGATAATGATCATGCATTGGGTAGGACACCTTTCTTTCCAACGTGCATAAACCTGTCCTGCCAATGTGAGTATCTTCTAAGATGCTTGATAATTGTTGGTACTCTTTCTTTGCTTTTCACTTCTTTGCTAAGCCACCATAATGCGCTAAACTTGAGCAAAATGCCCCAGATGTGACCTCTCCAGACACTGCATAATGAAAACTGATTTATATTCAGCTCATTTCTATGTTATGGGAGTCAGACACATTGAGCCAATAGAGGGTTCTTGTTGTTGTTATTTGTTTCTGCTTCTGTGGATTCAAAATCCCAAAGTCATTTTTTAATATCCATGCTTTCCCTTCTACTATCCTAATCTCATTTTATCATCATTACTTTCTGTTTTCTACATTGAATTAATTAAATTTTCTTTCAGCCCAAATAACAGATATTCCCACGTGTCCCTTAAGAGGTAGAAAGCTCTTCCAAATATATGTGATTCAACTGTACACTTAACTTGTAACCTTAGTGCATAATATTTTTTCCTCCTATTTGAGAAAGCTCTTTTATTTTTTTCTACTACTCATCTTTTGCTAAGGATTTTTAAAAGCTGCCTTTATATTAGAATTTCTAAAGAATAACTAAATTTTATTGTTCTTTCTCATGTGCTTTGATCACATATACAAATCAAACCCATTGTGGGTATATCATCAAAAACATTAATTATTCATATCTGTCAAGATAATGCAAGCACATAAATTTTTGTCTGTCATCTTTCCATGAATTTTGTTCTAATAGATGATACTAGATACGTTTTGAAAATAAATGGACTTTAACTCTTGACTCTTAAAATTTGCCCTTGTCAATGTTAAGGAAGATGAAGGAATCCATGTGCAGGGTAACTCACATAATATTTTGCCAATATATATGTCAACCAATAGATTATTTTTCACTGTTGCATTTCCAACAATTTTTTTCTCCTCTATGTTAATCCAAAGTGATAAAAAGGCCAAGCTAATTAAAATATAAATTGAGTGAGAAGAACTTATTCCCTGGCTAGGAAATGTTCAGTTGCAACTCTGAGTAAATTTTTACAGAAGAGAAATAAATCCTTACAAATAGGTCTTGTAACGGAGACACTAGAATTTCTTAAATAAAAGTACTCCAATCGAAACTATTATAAATGTGTGATCTAACTGTGATAGAAACGCATTTTTTATCCAGAAAATTAGCACTTAATTAGTTGTTTATTATAATTTTGGAAAGTATCGTTGAAAGATGAAATTCTCCCCTTTCCTCTTTTCTATGTCCAAATATTAGCACGATGTTTGGCAATATATCATACAGAACAATCCCAAATGTGGCTTATTTCTTTGAGAGCAAATATAAACTATAATTTTCTTTTGTTTAAATAGTCTTGTTCAGTTTTCATATTTTCAGTGGCAAAAAGCTCTGGCAAAACCATTCCGAAGAGAAAAATGTTTTTGATCAAATAATCACAATCTTCAGCTAATACTAATCAAAGTATTTCAACAGGATTGTATTCCATCTTTGAGGATATATAATGAGAATTCCATGTGCTCTTTCACTCTGCTCTGAAAAAAGAAAAACAAAAATTTATTGATCTGCTTAGAAAGAGAGAGTGAAGAAGATGAATTAATAAAATTACCTTACCTTCTTTAACAGAGTTTCAAGCTTTAGCTAACAATAGTCTAGCAGAAGTCTAAGTCTACCTGTTTTGTTCCCTTCATAAAAAAGGATTATTAAATATAATCACCACTTAACTATTGAGATAACATGTACAAAAAATGGCTCTATGTTATAAACTGAAGATAAGACAGACAGGAGCTGGGACTTGAAGGGTGAAGAAAATGATTTTGTTGTTGTTTTTGTAAGGAAAACTTACACCTGAATATTGTAAGAAAATATTTTATATTGCTTGATGCTTGTCTTAGAATTAAATCAAAAGTACACAGATGAAGAATATGCAAAATGCTCTGGGTTTCAGGAAGGTGGAACCTCACTGTGCAGAATGAGGTAGAGGAGTGTGGGTGGAGAGATGACAGCCTAGGTACCTGCGAAGCCAGGGGAGATGACCAGAGGAGTTGATTTGGGGGTAAAGGTGGTATACTCTATCTTAGAGGTGCCGAGTGCAAACTGGGGGTAAGGGTGGGGTACTCATCCAGAAGGAACTGTGCACACTCCATGCGGGATGTTGGGCCAGATCTCAGTAGAATCACAGTGTTAGAAACAGATATAGGAATCTGGGGGTCATCTACAATGAAGTGACAAATCTCTTTGAATGCTGAATGGGTGCTTAATTTGGGCCGAATACCAAAAATAGAAATCCCTTATTTTAATATTTTTGAAAGAAAGTTATTTTGGAAAAAACAAATATTGAACAATATGACTTCTTCCTGCCTGGGTGATAGGCTTTTTTAATTGATGTGATTTTTTTTTTCAGCCTCTTCTGGCAAATGTTTCTAGGAAGAAAGATACAAAAGAGAAAAACAGAAAAAAGAATACATAAGCTGTCAATGCATGAAAAGCTCTTCTTAAGACTTATTTTACAGTAACAATGTATTACTAGATGAAACGATTTTAAAATGAATTGACTTGAAAATCAGAGTTATTCCTTGGTGAGATAAGAGGCTAAGCCAGATACGTTGGAGGCCTAAATGTAGACAAAAATTATGATCCAGGGAACAGGCATTTCTTGTGCGTAACTTATAAAACACATTAGAAAAAAAGCACACTTTAATCTGGACCTCACTTTATGCTAGAAACACAGTGAAAAGTACATTTTAAAATGCTGACAAGTTTGTGACTTGCCACTGATCCACATGAAAACCATGCTTTTCGTTATGTAAAGCAAAATAAAAAAGTTATTCAGTTCACTTAGTTGCTTTGTAAGTATATCACCAATTTTAGAAACCAACTTAATATTACAAAGCCATAATGATTATCCCACATGGGCACCATGGATGCATCTTTTTGACTCTAGTATCTCCAAACTATATTGCTATCTCCAGCTATTGTAATAGCTACTTTATAAATTAAAATTTGTGTTAAATTTTAAAAAATGGCAATATTTTTGCTCAGCCAATACAACTAAAGTATGTAGGGCTCTTAGTGAGTTCATTGGGTCTTAGGTAAATAAATAATAGGAAAAGTATATTTATCTAGCCACTACCTACTGATGATCAATTAGGATCAGGGGCAACTCAGTGGATACTGAAGCTAAAAATATTAGTAGGCAAATATTGAACATGTCTTTCTTTTAACTTTATAACAACTTACACTTGGAAATAGTTTTATAAACTGTAAAATGGTTTCTCATATACAACTTTACTCTGCCTTTCTGTGTTTTCTTTTCAAAAACATGGTGTGAAAGGGAGAGAGATACTATTTTCATCGATGAGGAATTTTTTTTGTGTCAGCTGGAGAAATAGGACTACTCAGACTAAAGGAAGGGGGAGAATGAGAGATAAGCTTCAAAAGATGTACAAAAAGCAGATCAAGAAGATCAAAAAAATGGCTGTATTTGAACATTGAAATGGAGAATTCATGTCAGAGAACAGACACATCTACTCATGCAGAAAACTCATCAGTCATCTTAAGACTAAAGGTCATATTCATCTTGTCTTTCAGACCAAAAAAAATGAATCAATTCATAATATGCTTGGTCACTATGATAAAGCTCATATAGCTTTTAAATAAGAAGTAAATAGGGGATTTGGCATTAATGTACAACTATTGAAAATGACAGCTCATACTCTATCAATGGTGTGCCTTTTTGAATTAAATATAAGACCATCAGAAAATGACAAGGAACATCTTTTCCCTGCAAAATCGCTATAGCAATTCCTATTTATTTTATAAAACTCCAAACTTTGCTCTGTACCCGGTTTTTGCACTGTCATTGCACAGAGTCAATATGAACAGTGGGATAATTTATTGCAGAATGTGAAATGACTTCCAGTGGAGAGAAAATTATATAGCTAATTTTGATATAAAATAATGGCACAGATTGTTATGAAGTCTGTGATGTGCCTTTTAATTGATGAGTTCACTACAAAAGGCAAAATTCTGTAGAGTTCAGGAGGCTAACCTGATTTTTGTGACTTCAGAAGCTTTTGGCACTGCTTTGTTCAGCCAAATTAATTAGGGTAGGTGGAGGAAACCCTCCATTTCTTTGGCTAAACTGGATGAATCACAAAATCCACAGAATGGGATCCAATGGGGATATCACCTCTCTCTATATATTTCGCTTCCCGCCACCTACTGTAGCCACAGCAGAGGCTATGCTTCTGTTTATGATCTCCATCAGCCCTGCTCACATGTACAGCATGAACTGCTCATCTAATATGATAGATAAAGAAATCAAAATAAAGCTTTAGAACAAATAAGGAGACCAGAAGAGGAGCTGGCATTAAATGTCTCTAGTTCTTTCTCTGCATACAGATGCGCGACTTATTTATTTATTCCATTCATTGCTTCCCAAAATATTTACTGAGTGCCTACGATGTTCCAAGAATTCTCTATCAACAAGGGCAGATACGGTCTTGACTGACTCCTCGGTCTTTTAGAGGTAGGGTTTGGATGGGGACAGGCAGGAATCGAGTTCACAAGTACATCAACGGCATGCATTGTGATAAGTGCCCTGGAAGAACTGTGGGTGCTCTACCAGAGAACAATGGGAGTCAGAGCTGAGGGACATGCTGAAATCACCTGCGTGGTCCAGGGCAGGGGCTCACTCTGAGGAGATGACATTTCAGTTGAGATCTTAAGAAGGAGAAGGAAGGGGTGGAGGACAGGGGAGGTGGCATTTCAGCACATAAAATATGTAAGATGCATAAAGAGCTCAGCCTGTTCAAAGAAAGGAAATAGACACAGCAGCAGACTTTACGAAGAGAGCCCAGAAAATGCTGGAGCCCCAGGCAGCGGTCAGGTCAGGACGAGGCCTGACAGGGGAGACATTCGAGTGCAATTCCAAGTGCAATGAGTGGACAGGAAGGGCTTGAAAGAAGGAACAGTGACATTTGGGTCATCCTGGCTTCCTGCTGTGTGGAGATGAATTGCATTGGAGCCAGAATAAAAGCGGGTGGCTGAAAGGGAGGGTGGCTTGGCCTAAAACCGTCATGGTGGTAAAGGGAAGAGACACCTTGGAAACTTCCTAAGTGTTCTTTGGAGGGTACGGTTGACAGGGAAGAATATTAGTCTATTTCTTAATAGAGCAAAAGTTGGAAGGTAGTTGAGAAATCACCTGTCCAACAGATTGACTTCAGTTAGAAACCCCCGAGAACTTACATAACCTACTTGTCTCTCACCTAAAGAGAGATGGAGACCATAAACCGAGCCTTGTTTCCACAATGCCATGCTGCAAAATGGATCATTTAGATAAAAAAAAAGACATAAGTAATGAGCACATGGCTATCACTTTGAATTATTTATGAATGCTGTGTTAATTAGTGTTAATCAATTAATTAAAAATAAATGTAAATTAATTCAAAACATACCATTCATAATTTATTCAAATATTATGTAAGGGCCATCATTTACCAGTGGAAAAAACCAACATGCTACTTAATTCTATAAAATAAGCCAAAGAAAATCCCTTGTCCCTGACGTGTCTAGCTGTTCTTCCACCTTTTCCTTTAATTCCTCCTGGAGGTCACAGCCTGACAGCACCTGCTGGGCGCTCACCTGGAGCAGGACATTGAGGAGGAGAAGGGAAGAGCCTTCCCAGCATGGGGCCACCTCCTCCCACCCAGCTTCTATGGCCCCTACTGAGAGGACACTGCTGCTTGCAGGAGAGGGTGGAAACAGGAGAGGAGGAGGAAGATCAGCTCTGTGCTTGGAACTGCAAGGTCTTTGATCAAGGATTGTAGAAGACCCTCTTTGAAGATATATTTACAGACTCTTCTGAGCTGAGAGTGCTGGATAGGAAACGGGTTATCCAGGCCAATTTAAACCAATTTAAAAAGTAGTGGACAGTGAATAAATATTCTGTTCATCCAAGAGTTTAAGTATTTTGAGGTTTTTTTTCAATAGCTGAAGCAGTGCCAGTAGGAAAATAATGTTTCCCATTATCTTCTAGGGTCAGCAGGCCCTCCCATGTATCCCAGCCAGGGCACTTTTTTATGAGACACTTTGCTGCCGGAGCCTGGGGAGCCGTTCCGTGGGGTATGTGTTCTGGGAGGAAGAAAACTGCTGTCTCCAGTTTCTTCTGCTAACTGCCCTGCCACGGCACTTTTATATGTTTCATAAAATCAATTTCAATAAGCCTGGGACACAGGCATTCCCACTTTGTGGGTGAAAAAACCGAATGTTAGAATAAATGATGTTAACAAGCTCCTGCATATAGTAAGGAACTGCAGACGTCTGTGCCATGCCTTCCAAGCAACAATAGTACAGACACTCAGTGTACGCCAGACACTGCTGTAAGGACTTCGCCTGTATCGATCCTTAAATCCTCACAGCAACCGAAGTGCTAAGTGTCATGATGAGCCTGTTTCTATACATGAACAGAAGCTGAGGCACTGGTTTAAGGAACATGCTCGTGGTTACACAGCTAACGAGCTACCAAGCCAGGAGCCGAAGGGAATTCATGCTCGCATTGCATAGGCACCATTAACTTTATTAAAACTGCAGAGAATTATTAGCAGCTTCCTGCTATTATTATCGCAGCTTCCTCTATGACCTCACTCCAGTCTGTTAGAGATGACATCACTGCGTGGTACTTAATGAGGACATCCATGGCCCTTTTCAGTTCAACTGGTCCTCATATCAGATATGAGAGATTGAGGAGATGATAACGAGGCTTTTGGCTATGGTGGAAGTATATATATATATTTTTTTCTTTTTTTTTTTTTTTGGAGATGAAGGTTCACTCTGTTGCCCAAGCTGGAGTACAATCTCGGCTCACTGCAGCCTCTGCTTCCCAGGTTTAAGTGATTCTCTTGCCTCAGCCTCTGAAGTAGCTGGGCTAATTTTTTTTTTTTTTTTTAGTAGAGATGGGGTTTCACCATGTTGGCAGGCTGGTCTCAAACTCCTGACCCCAGGTGATCCACCCACCTCAGCCTCCCAAAGTGAAATATCAGTTCTTTTTAAATTTCCCAGTCTCCGGTATTTTGTTACAGCAGCACAAAACATACTAAGACACCATTCGAAGACATAGTTCTGTTTTTGAGACAGAGTCTTACTCTGTTGCCCAGGCTGGAGTGCAGTGACACAATCTCAGCTCACTGCAACTCCACCTGCCAGGTTCATGGGATTCCCTGGCCTCAGCCTCCTGAGTAGCTGGGACTATAGGTGTGTGGCACCACACCTGGCAAATTTTTGTATTTTTTAGTAGAAACAGGGTTTCACCATATTGGACAGGCTGATCTACGAACTCCTGACCTGGTGATGCACCTGCCTGAGCCTCCCAAAATGCTGGGATTACAAGCATGAGCCACTGCGCCTGGCCAACAATAGTTCTTATACTTAAAATACCTTTACTTATAACACTCTCCCATTCCACTTGAATTCAGTCTTAAAAAAAAAAAGGTGAAGCAAAAAATATCTTTAGTTTAGCAGAGTTTCCTCTTTGAATAATAGTGTAAACACTTAAAAACTTGAAACCACACTCAAACCTACTGACCAAAAATATCTAATTTATATTTCAATGGAATTCTCAAAAATGTGTCCTGATACAATGTACTACAGAGTTCCACCTTAGATCAGGTTGGTTCTCCATGTGTATTTTCTAAAGTACATGTTATAGTTAAGAGCCAAGGTGTAGTGTGAATAGAGTGCCCTTATCTTTCTACATCTCAGTTATTATATAAATGATAATAGATAAGCACTCACTAAATACATATTTCAAAGCCATGACCTTCTTTAAATCTAACAAAAATCCCATTGTTATTGTTATCCTCATTTTATAGATTAGGAAACCGAAATAGAGATGAAATGACCTTTCTGTTTTAGTGTGTTTGGATTACTATAAAAATCTACCAGAAACTAGGTTGCTCATAATCAACAGAAACTTATTTCTCAGAGTTTTGGAGGCTGGGAAGTCCTAATTCAAAGAATTGGTAGATTTGGTGTCTGATGAGGCCTTGGACTAGTCCATAAATAGACAGTCATCTTCTCTCTGTGTCCTCATATGGCAGAATTTTCATTCACCTCTTTCGAACTCCCACCTCCAAACACAGGCACATTCTGATGACTGGGGGTTAAGGCTTCAGCACATCGCTTTTGTAGGTGTACAATCGAGCCCATCACACTATTGTTGCATTCACCCCTCATTTTGACTTAGAGTGACTTCTAAGTGACATTCCTACCAACAGAAATTAACTTTCTTACCAGAGTTACTGTAATGCAGCTTTAAAATTCAGAAATTTAGAAATCTGCAGGTGTCTTTGACCACCACGATGCCCTTGTGCTGACTTCCTTCCCATGGTCCCTCTCCAGCAGGTGGCTTTCTTCCTGCTTCATAGCACTTGTTTCCCAAAGACTGTGCCCCTGTTCTTCCTCCCCTTCATACCTACTGGGAAAATATGTATTTTGGGGTGTGTTGGTGGTGCCTCTATGTTTGTCTTAATGCCCAGTCTCTCTTCTGAGCTCTAGACCACTGTGCCCCCACTACCAACAAGCTCTTTTCACTCAGTAAGACCAGGACATTAATCGGCTTCCTCTTGAAACCACGTTTAATACTTTCTTACAATAAATAACACTAACTTACCCAAATTAAAATTTTGATACTTGTCGGAGGTTGAACTGTCTTCTCCCAAAAAGACAGGTCGAAGTCTTAACCCCTGGTCCTTGTGAATGTGACCTTGTTTGGAGACAGGATCTCTGTAGATGTAATCAAGTTAAAATGATGTCTTTAGGATGGGCCCTAATCCAATATGACTGGTGTCCTTATAGAAAAGGGAAGTGCCATGTGAGGACACGGACATATAGGAGAAGGCCATGTGATGAGAGAGGCAGAGCCTGGAGTGACACAGCTGCAAACCAGGAGCATTGAGGGTTACGGGCAACACCGCAGGCTGGAGAGCAGCGCAGAACAGTAGCTTCTCCAAGAGCCTTGGAGGGAGCACAGCCTTGTCAGCACCTCAGTTCTGGGCTTCTGGCATCCACGGCTGTGAGAGAGTCAGTTCCTGTTGCTTTAAGTCACTCAGTTGGATTACAGCAGCCCTCAGAAACTGATACATTATTCAATCTGAAAATTCCTTTTTTCTTCACCTTTCACATTTTATCAATCACTTTGTCCTGTGTTAATTTGACCTTCTGTAAATTCTCCAGCCTGTCTGCTCCTTTTCATCCTTAAAGTTTCTGCCCTAGTTTGAGCTTTCACAATTTCTCCTTTTGAATATTGCCATGTTATTTCCCTTTCTATAATCTTGCACCATTAAAATCCATCCTCCATACAGCTGTTAAAATCATCTAACAAAAATATCTCTGAATAATATTCCCCTTTTTAAAAAATCCTGTATTATTCTGTGACTCCTCATCAAAGTCAAGATAAAGTCCAGGTTTCTTGGCATGACTTAAAAGGCCCTATTTCCATGACCTCGCTGTTGGGTTTCAACCTGCTGCCTGCCCTGCAATTTACAAAAACAGTTAGTTACTTGATATTATCAGCCCACCCAAAAGCACCTTTTCCCATGATTCTTTCTTGTTGCTCTTGTACTATCTGTCTAGAAAGCCCTTTTCTTGTTAATTTCCTAGGCTAACACCTACTCATCATCCTTGATTCAGCTTGGAGATGTCCCTTCCATGAGGCATCTCGAACTTGCCTTCTCCTGGCCACACGTGCTCCCACAGATTTTTACCTTAGATTAAATGGTTGCTGTCCTTGTCAGTCTCCAGTGGACTGAGAGGTCCTTGCTAGCAGGAGCCATCCCCATTCAGCAGAGCGCCCTGGAGAGCTGCGTTTACCTGACCTGACTCCTTGCTTGACTGATACTCCACCCACCCATCTTAGCAAAAAGCCGTGCTACGGGTGTCCTTCTCACCTTGCAAACAGCATTTACTGATTGGATGGTGTTCAAAGTGCCCTTCCTCTAATTCTGCGAGGAAGATGAGGCCTCAAAATGTAAATGATTTGTCTACGATGTATGGTGGGTGAGCAGTGATTTCATACCCTGCTCAGGTTGTGCTGCGGTGTGCTGGCTCTATGTTTTATGGATTTCATCCCTGAGAGAAGTCATATCTGCTGAACAGGCAGAGCCCCTCTTGTAGGTAGTTTAATTCCATCTTAAAAACTGAGCCTTATTTTAAACTGTTAGCCTGTACATTTTATAGTCCTCTGGATTCAAGATAATAAATTTGTTCATCCATCATGGTTTATGTGTCTCTTATGGGAGATTTTACACACACAGGTATACACATATACTCTGTCTATCTAGTGTATATGTTAATGGCTCTGAGATGTGTATATTAAACAACAATCTCTCTGCTGAAATAAGAATATATCTCTCCTGAGTGAGAGAGATTGTTGTTTAATAAATCAGTGTGTTCAACTGACCCACTGGTCTTTTCACTCAATATACACATATGAATATAATAGTAGTCCTGCAGATTATTATATATTAATGATACACAGTTGGCCCTCTGTATCCACAGGTTCCACATCCTTGAATTCAACTAACTATGGATGGAAAATATTGTTGCTGATGTGTATTATGTAATCAGGCCTACGATGGTTGCATTTTTACTGAACATGCACAGACATTTTTCTTGTCATTTTCTAAACAATATAGTGTAACATCTATTGATATATCATTTAGATTGTATTAGGTATTATAAATAATCTAGAGATGATTTAATGTATACAGAAAGATATACTTAGGTTATATGTAAATACTACCCCATTTTATATGAGAGGTTTGACCATCTGTGGATCTGGGTTTCCAAGGGTAGCCTGGAACCAATCCCTTGAGGATACCCAAGGACAACTGTATACATTTTCAGAGTGTAAGTGAGATAATGACAACCAAATTAGGAGGTTAGGACACTGAGTACCTCTGATTTTTAAAATTTTCTTCATACTTAGCTCTTTAATGTTCTACATTATTCTAAATATATGTTTTAGAAGTATTGACATAGTTTAACTTTCTTTATATTAATCCAGCCTTTCTCATTACATATTTTTAATTCAGTAATTTCCAAATAATTCAGTTGCTAGTCTAAATTATTTACAATATATGAATACATATTTTGTCTGTGTTTACAATAATGCCCTATAAATATAATCAAAAACAGAAAAAAAAAGCGTACAGTTGTCCCTTGGTATCCCTGTGGGATTGATTCAGGACTTCTCAGAGATACCAAAATCCAAAGATGCTCAGTTCCCTTCTATAAAATGGTGTGATATTTCCATGTAACCTACACCTATCCTCCTGTATACTTTAAATCACCTCCAGGTTACTTATAATACTTAATATGATATAAATGCTATGTAAAATAGTTGTTATGCTGTGTTGTTTAGGGAATATTGACAAGGAAAAGTCTGTACATGTTCAGTACAGACAAAACATCCTTTTATTTACAAATATTTTTTATTCAAGGTTACTTGAATCCATGAATGCAGAGTCACAGATATGGAGGGCTGACTGTATTTAGATAAATAGATAGATAGCCAGATAGATGATAGATAGATAGATAGCCAGATAGATAGATAGGCAAATAGGTGGATAGATAGACAGACAGTGCCATAATTAAACTACCAAACAGGGAGATGAGATTTACAATTTCTGTCCCACAAATTTAGTACTAATTTGATGTCTAGCATCAAGAAACACATCTCTTTATATTTGTATTCTAGTTTTCAAACTGGAAATATTATGAGCTCTGGGGACTCTTCTACTTTGGGAATTTAGAGATTGCTGTCTCTGGACTGTGCCAGGGAAAGAAATCATGCTCCTATTCTTTATCTTGAAAGGAGCCTTGCACAGTGTCAGAAAAAGAGTGACTTCCAGCCGAATGCATCTATGCTGGAACATTTGAAAGTTACTCTTCTGTAGAGAAAATTGGGGCTCCCTGCTTTGAAAGTCTGAGAAATGTTGATACTTCACTGGTCCTTTGTCCCCATCCCGTACGCATCTTCTGTGTCCTTCTTGCAGACAGCATGTCTGCGACAGAATGTTGTGACCTACAAGCTCCAGCACAAACTAGAGAGCAACCGACAATAGCAGGCCGTAGGGAGCGCAGTCTGCCTGCGCCAGCCTTTCCTGCGCTCTCAAGCAGATGGGACTGGGGCAGAAGTCAGAGTGGGTGCATACCTGCTGCAGATTGCTCCCAGGCACTTTTAGGCGACAGTGAGGGACTGAACTCATCTATGGCATTTGTGCTATTCTTTTGGAGTATTTTCTCTTTGTTAATTTCTCCCAGGCACTTTTAGGCGACAGTGAGGGACTGAACTCATCTGTGGCATTTGTGCTGTTCTTTTGGAGTATTTTCTCTTTGTAAAATGACTTCACGTTCTACAACAGTGTTTACAAATGAAGAAAATGCCTTAACATGTCTCCAAAGCATGGGAGATGATAGTAGAAACACAATGCTTTTCACAGAGTAGCCCCTTACTAAACACTAATGGAACAAATAGAATCACATCAAACACTACTGTTTGTGATTTCATGTAATTCTGTCATAATTCTTTAGAAAATACTTGATGGAAAGTGTTCTTGAAAGTGGTGTTTCTTTGAATCATGCAAGCAAGCAAATGACAGCCCTCCATACCCATGGAGTTCCAAATCTGTGGATTCAATGGACTCCAGATTGGAAACATTTTTTAAAATGGATGACTGCATTCATACTGAACACATATAGACATTTTTCTTGTCATTATTCTCTAAACAATACTAAACTGATATAAACATAATACTAAATATAAAGTAAGTTCCATGCAAGTATTATATTTATGAGTTTTTAGTATTATGAGTAATTCAGAGGTGATTTAAAGTATACGGGAGGATGTGTATGGGTTATATGCCAATACTACTCCATTTCATGGAAAGGAATTGAGCACTCATGGATTTTGGTATTCTTATGGTGTCCTGGAAAGAATCCCCTGTGTATATGGAAGGATGACTGTACATTGCATTGGATGCAATGGCTTATTTATTTACTTATTGATTTATTTTTATTATACTTTAAGTTCTGGAGTACATGTGCAGATCATGCAGGATTGTTACATAGGTATAAACAGAGAAGTGGGTATTGACAAACTTGAATTATTTTTATGTTACTGTTTAGGCAGCAAACATTTTCAATAGAGTGCAGTTATTAGCACATATATGATAATTAATTCCTTTCAGGGATCACTTGAATAATAGGAAGACAGTGCATTCTGATCATGAATATTACTTGTTTTGTGCATTTCTACTCAGATTTCTAATAAGTTATACAATGATTAATGGTATTATGGTGCATTTGTCAATGAAGTAGTTAAAAATAGAATTATACAGAAAAAGAATGTAAAAAGTAAAAAGTGGGTGTGATGGATATTTTCAGGCTTCCCTGTCCAAAGAAAGGCTAAATGGGGATGAATTTGATATGAGAAGCATTAAGATGAAGGAAGTGGAGAAGCAGGGGGCATGGGAGCTGTACTGGGGCTCGTTAGCATTCAGGAAAGCAGAACATGAGGATTTTCATGTCATCAAGTCTGCCTGAAATCTAAGGAAGGGATTCTGTGTGTCAGTCAGTCAAACTGTCATTACCAAAAATAGAGATGTCATAGGCCAGTTCTTAAGCATAACCATATTGGAAGGCATTTAAAATTCTTAAAGCAAAGGAGAAGAGCTGCAAATGCTCTTGCTTTTTTATTTTTGTTTCGTTTTGTTTTTCTGAGCTTATGCTGGATACAGTACGGGGACCTGGGGAACATCCCTTGCCATCCCTGACTTAGCAAAGCCAGATAGCCCTTGGTGAAGGAGAGCAGATGATCTCAGGGGTTCTTCTCTTTCTTTTCCACATGACCTAGTAACTGCTGAGCTCAGGGCCGGCTGACAGGCAGTGCTGGGCAGACCCTCGCAGCCCTGCCAGAGCTGACCGTCCCACCTGTCTTTGGTGTTTATAAAAATGGCATCCTCATTAAAGCAGAGAACACAAAATCCTGCCACCTCAAGGACACATATCCCTTCGTGAAAGGATAATCAGGTCACTATTTGTCACAGAATCTGCTGTGCAGGTTGTTGTCTTGTGCCTGGGGAAAGCAGGCAAAGTCACCGAGCCTCTCCCTGGTGAAAGAGGGGGCTCACCTAAGCCCCAGGGCAAGCTGCTTTTTCTGCTTGATTCCAACAAGGGGCACATTTGCCTTATTTAAAAATATAGAAAGGAAGGATAGGGAACGTTTGAAAGAGCACGCCAGTTCATCACTCTTTAAAAACAGAACATGCAAAAACCTCTGTGTAATTGTGCTGCAGTTTAGAATATAACACTGGCCCTAATGTTTAATTTCTCACTCAAAACTCTGAATGTAGAAACCACAGTTAATAAGAACTACTAGAAAATTCAAGATTTTTTAGCAAGATATTTCTGTAGTTCTGCTGTTCTGTTTCTCTTATAATTTTTACGGTAATATAATAATTCAAATAACAATGTCATAAAACAATGCAGTAATAGAATAAGCTCATATAGGGTAATAGATAATTATGTCATGTCATCTATAACTGTTGACTTTATTATTTGATCAGTGATGTAACTAAAAGGCACTCTGTATGTATATATTTTAAGCTTTTCCTCTCTCTTTCCCACGCGCTCTCGCTGTGGCCTTGTGTGATAAATGTAGTTGTTCAGGCACTGAATTCAGTTTAGCTAGTACAGTATCGATTGTTGCTCGGCTCTTCCTGCCTGTAACTGCTTATGTAACTAACATGTAGCAGAGCCAGATAGAAATCAGCCTTTGCAACTCTGTAAGCAAACCACTGACATATATTTTTGTCATCTTTTTCCCCCAAAATCTTGGCTGCAGTTGCCTCTTGGGGGTGTTTTCCACTTAGATATTAATTTCAATACCCAAAAAGGTCCTTTAACTCAAGATTTTATGAAGATTAAAATGGATAGAGAATCAGTGGCTCCACACTATGGGATGTAATACCTTCATACCTTCTACTAAATGGCTAGTTTATGTTTTCATACACAGCAAGGTACAAATGCTTCTTTGTTCTAACTTGTAATCTTTTCTCACTAGAAAAAGGTGATATTACTACCTATAGATGACTGAGAAAACTCTCTTGCTGTGGTCTTTTGGTTGTGTTATCATGTGTCTCGCCTTCTCCTGTACCTGTATTTCTAAATTTCTTGCTGGTATATGAAATTTTTCTGATATGAGGTTTCAAATTATGACTTGGGGAGTGATCTCTGTGTTTTTGTTTGTACTTTTTCAAAATTCATAATGAAAGCAGATCCCTTTTCCAATTAACTGTTTTAGTTGTTTTATGTCAGTTCTTAAATTCATAGAATTAAAAGCTTCCCTTTCAACCTAAAACACTTTCTGGAAAGGGAAGCAGTACAGTGGGTCAGAGAAGAATATGGGGACTGAAGCTGGTCTGTTTGGATCTAATTCCGCAACTAGCAACGGACACTACTTACCTGTGTAGCCATAGGTGAGTGTTTTGACTTCTCTGAGACTCAGATCCTCTATCCATAAAGATGGGGAAGGCAACCTACTGCAGGAAATTATTTGGAGTGTGATATGAGCACAACAGATGAAGCTTCTAGAACAATTACCAAAAAAGAGTGAGTGCTCAAAAAATGCAGGCTCTTTTTATCATTTGTTTTATTAATTTTCCAGGAACTGTGCAGAGAATCTTTCAGCGTGGGACTTTAGCTCCCTGTCTTGGAGTCTTCCGCATCTGGCCCAAGCCAGTGCTTCATCATTTCAGCCTGGATCACTGAAGAAGCTAGAAATATTATTTGTTGTTGTTATTTTATTATTATTTGAGATGGAGTCTCACTCTGTCACCAGGCTGGAGTGCAGTGGCATGATCTAGGCTCACTGCAACCTCTGCCTACTGGGTTCAAGCAATTCTTGTGCCTCAGCCTCTCAAGTAGCTGGGATTACAGGCATGCACCACCATACCCGGCTACTTTTTTGTATTGTTTTAGTAGAGACAGGGTTTCACCATGTTGGCCAGTGTGGTCTCAAACTCCTGACCTCGTGATCCACCCGCCTCGGCCTCCCAATGTGCTGGGATTACAGGCATGAGCCACGGCACCCGGCAGCAAGAAATATTATTAAAATAATGTGATATTTGAAACTATTTGAAACTATAAGTACATATTTAGCAACTTGGGCTTATTGGTAAGTATTGTGAGGAAGAGCCCCTTTGTGGCAGTTCTCAAAGGACTGGCTAAGATGATTTGTGATTAGGATAATGTTTAAGGAGACTCACCAGAGAATCTTAGAGATAGAAGGAATCTGTTAAGATTGCATCATCTTTTCTCTGTTCTCTCATATTGGAAACCTCTAGTATTTTTTATAACCTCCAAGATGATCTCCAACCTGGAACAGACCCCCATTATCAGATAGTCTTACCGATTCACCCCGCTGTTCCTTGATTTTGAATTTCCCATTTGTACACCCTCTAATGCAGATGCCAGGCATCGAGGGTAGGAATAACAGGTCATGCCCTTACCTACCTAATTACCTTGGCTTTGTTTCAAAGTGCTTACGTAATGGTGACTGCAAAGGAGGAAATTGCTGTGATTTGCAGGATTGACGTACATATCATCTCTCCATCCTTCCCAGACCTTATTTGTGAATGTTTAAATTTAGATCCAAGTGCTTGATCAAGGCTTGCTTATTATAAGTGCCCTAACTTTCATAGTAATTCCATTTCCTTGACACTCAACCATTTTCAACTCTATTTTTAGAAAATAAAAAGAAATGGATTAGAAGTGCTTAAAAATGCTGGACTACTTTCATATGAGATGAAACATCAAAACTTTCCTGCTCCTAGGGATGCTGTCTGCAGTCATCAGTTCAGCAGAACAGTTAAAAGGTTTTTGAAGGGCAGCTAGCATTTTCAGATCTCCTTCCCCTTTAACTTCATGCTATATTTTGTGGCCCTGCCTGGGTTGCTAATTTCAAATACACAAATCAGTTTTGGTATTCAAAATCAC
This sequence comes from Cheracebus regulus, assembly GCA_963574635.1. Lineage (NCBI taxonomy): Eukaryota > Metazoa > Chordata > Mammalia > Primates > Pitheciidae > Cheracebus > Cheracebus regulus. Next base: position 29,229 of record CAUYQU010029323.1, read on the forward strand.
CAAACAATTAATAGCTCTCTATCAAAGAAAAGGATCAGTTCTTGCCTAGCTCAGAAATAGCTCTTTTGTATATTACAGTTAGAAGACCTTGAAGAAGAGCTGCTAGTAAAACCAAAATGTAGTTGGTACATGGAGATGCTGAGATTCAAGAGGTGAAAAACATGATGTAGATTTGTTATATGGAACTCTTCCATGTAAAGGCATTTCTTTTCCTGGTCTGAAGGTAATGCAGCTTCAAATAGTTACAATTATTCACAGCACGGGTTGGGGGAAGTAGACCAATATTATAAAACATGAACCCGCCACTCTCCAATAAATCATGCCTATGTAATGTTTAAAATCATTAATATTGTAAATGATACTTGAGAGAAAACAGGCAAAAATATGCAAATAACTGAGGAAATATGAAGTTTTCTATTTAAAAGTTTTTGTCTCACATGAATATCTTTCTTCTATTGTCATCTTTACTCCTGTGGAGTAAATATTTTTACGAAAGCTGTATTTGCCAATTTTTCATTTCCAAGCAAATTCTACTTGACTTTCTTTTGGTAAATTGTAAGCCCTTGTATCTAGGCCTATAGCTGTAGTTGCCTTTTTTTTTTTTTTTTTTTTTTTGAGACAGGATCTTTCTCTGTTGCTCAGGCTGGAGGGCCGAGGCACAACCGTGGCTCACTGCAACCTTGCCCTCCCAGGCTCAAGCAATCCTTTCACGTCAGCCTCCTGAGTAGCTGGAATTCTAGGCATATACTCCCATGTCTGGCTGATTTTGAATTCTTTGTGGAGATGGGGGTCTCACTATGTTGTCTCGAACTCTTGAGCTCAATTGATCCTGCCCATCTTGGCCTCCCAAAGTGCTGGGATGACAGGTATGAGCCACTTAGCCTCACTTATCACTGTTTTTTCAATGTCTATCAAAGCATCCCCAGTAGTTGGTATTCTCTCTTCCTGGCCAAGCTATCTTCTCTTCTCTCTCTCTTCCTCTTTCTCTAGTGCTTTCTGTGGTTCCCTTCTATTTTCTCTTGACACATCTTCTTTGTATTCCTAATAATACCTATAAGGTAAGTAATAAATATTTATTATCTTTGTTTCTTGACTTGAATGATATTATTCAAGATAATATTAACCATAAATATTATATGTATTATCTTGAAGTTTGTAATTTTACCACATAATTCTACTATTTCTTACATCTTAGAAGGAAAAAAAAACAAAGAATGGGAATGGATGGAGAAAAATACAACAATGTCAATATATTCACACTCAATATAGGCTTTTTTGCTTCAACAGGCAACCGCAGATAATGTTGTTGACCTTATTCTCTGCTTCTAGTTCCCATGCATAGATGTAGAATTACTTTTGAAATTTAATGGAGTATAGAGATGAGGGAGAGAAAAATAAAGATTCCTTACATTTTCTGAGTAGCAAAGTAAAGATTCCCTACATTTTATAGTAAAATACATTTTTTTCTTCCTATTTAAAATCTAGAATTTCTAGAGTTTACTAGATTAAACCTTATGAAATTGCCATTTTTATAGACCAAAAATGGTTGCATATCAGAAATTTCATATGGTTCAACTTAATAAAGTTAATGTACTCATGGCATAATAATAATTTTCATTCAAAAGTTTTTCTGTCCATAAGAAGAGGAGGCCGAATCTCCATGAACAATTCTCATGGGCACCTGGCAGTAACTGACAGGTGATTTCACCATAATTCTAATTATCTTTCTACTCAAATGCAAAACCATATACAACAGGACCTCGCTCTACTTTGCCCAGTCTTCCATCGCAGAATGCAATGTGTCCCTTTGCTTTACCTTCTTTTTCTTGCTTCTTGCACTGTAAGCTTCCCATGGAATCCAGGCCAAAAAAAAAAATGGTACCGCTGAGGCAGCCATGAAAAGAGGAGTGAACCTGGAAAACCCCTACCTGGCAAATGAGCTTTCGTGAGCCCAGGGAGACTTTAATTAATGTTAATGGAGAAACCTCCTTCAAAACCCAATTAAGCACTTAAATGTGTTCTTAATGATCTCTGCTCCCTGAGTCAGGATGGAGAGAAGGGAATTGGTTTAACACCAGGGATAAAAATCTAAATGTTTATGGGTATGGGGTGCTGCCTTCTCTGGATAAACCAGCCTTCCTCCAAATTCCTCACCCACTTTGAATCATCTGTGGACTCTTTACCCTGCTCTCTTGAACTCTGCTATGAAAAGGTTAGCAGCTGAGCCGAAGGCGTCCCCTGATGCATAATAACAGTTATATAAAGCACTTTTAAAATACAAACAGATTTTGAGTACCTAATTATGCTGCAGGTGTTGCGCGTCCCCCAGCATGAGAAATGATCCCGACACTCTCTTTATCACAAGACTGACATAATGAAACTTCCCTGTGCTCAGAGAGAGAATAGCTGCCCAAGAGTACCTTTCTCCAGCCCCACGTAGTCCCATCATCATGATTGGTATTGATTATAGATGAACATGTATGTCTCATAATAGATTTTCTCATTAAAAAATTTTAAATGAAATCCAAAATGAATACGCTCACCCAGATGTATTGTTACTTCAAAATATTTGAGTGTGTGTGTCTAAAATGTGGTTTATATTTTATGCAAGATGCCTCTAGTTCTATTATTATTATGCTGGAAGCTATAAACACAACATTAGAAAATACTATAAAACATTCAGACAACATAGTTTCTATGAAGCTGGTTGGCTTAAACCGCAGAAGATAATCAGTTTTAGGAAGAGAACCTTAATGATTGAAATGGAGGTGTTTTCATGCAGACAAGTGGAAGCATCATTAATCGAGAGTTACCAGCATCCTTAGGCTTATCTATGGGTTTGATATTGTTTCAAATAATAATATCAATAATGCAACGAGACTAAATTATTTTTTGGCATATGTTTGAGATAAATGTTACAATGAAGCATATTGGATGGTTGATGTCATCAATTCACCCTCCACCCCCTACCTTGCAAGCAGAGATTCACATTGAACTTCTAGGCCTTTTCTCTTTGATAATGGGATTACCATTTCTTGCCTGCTTTTTCTAATTTCAGTATGTTCCTATAACTGAGTTCTTTCCACCCTCTACTTCTTTGATATACAAGATTGTCTAAGATTATTTTTAAAAAAGATGTTTGATGGCCTGATTTCACTGAATTTAGACTGTCAATTTGGCAATAATATGACTATGTCAGTAGAATGACAGGAACTATGGTCAGAATTCCATGCTGCCTTATTACATTTCATTGTCTATTTTTCCAGACAGGCTATACGAGATTGTAACTTCATTAACCTTCTTTGAGATTAACCTCCATTGATACAACTGTTCTAAGTTAACCAATGAATATAAAACAATCAATAATGACACCACTCCTTGCAATATATCTGGTATATGCTGTTTACATAACATATATTTACTGAGTGTTGGTGGAATGAATAAGCTAATAAAAAGGTGATTTCATTCATTATTTATATGTTACATATGAAAAGCTCATATTTTGAAATATTGGTCTTTGCCAACATATATTATTAGCAAAGTCTTGTTAGACTTTATTATGTTTTACTTTTTCTGATATGTATATACTTACTTTCTTCTTCCTAAAATCCTATGAGATTAGGTTACTAACTGAAGCTCAAATAAATAAGCTAAGTGGAAATACATTGTCTTCTCTAACACGTCACAAATAATAAATGCTCAAGGCTTTCTCACTTGAAGCACTCTTACCTCTTTAGGATATGTTCTTTTCCACTTCATTGTCAATCTCATCATGTAACACTGGCATGTATGGGGGAGGGATGTTGACTGCTTAAACACAACTACTTTCTTGTCTATCAAGACCTAAAAGTCACCAGTTACTGCACGATCTTGACTTGTGCAATGAAGATGTTTCAGAAAAGCAGCTTGCTAAAATTTTAACCTTATGCAGTTATCAAGAATATTTGACCAGAAAGTCTGAATTCATTCTTAATCACTATTTTGATGCTTTAAAATCCCTTCTATAGACCTGGCGTTTACCACACGTTTTTAAGGAGTTGTGCACACTTTGTGTCTTAAGCATTTTTGGCAGCTTGCAGTAATCAAACTTACTCACTACCAGTAAAGATCAAGGAATACTCAGTGCTGGACACAGAGGGCACTCTGGAAGTATTGAAGGGTTGTTCTAAGGAAGAATTTCGTAGGTGAAAAACTTCCTTAATTCTACCAAAGAGAAATCAAGGCAGCCAGAATGCGGGTATCATGAAATGGTGCATAATGCACAAACAGAGCAGTAGATTTTAGAGGCATCGGTAATGCTTGCATTAGGCTGAGGATTGTAGAAGAATGTTCTGTGCTATTCTGATGGTGTGTTGAATTTCTCAGTCTATACTTCTCTTTTGTCAAAAGAAATCTCTTGAAATAAGATAGTGCAAGAATGTCTGCATACCATATGTACTGTGGCAAATGAATTGCGTACTTTGGTTAATACAAATATCTAGCAGTCATTATAGAAGTCATGTGGCCAAATGTCTGGGCATATCAGCTCTGGGATATGAACTCTGGCTTCACTTCAGTCAGGTAATTAAACTTTCTGGGCCTCATATTTTCATGCCCATGGAATAAAGGACAAATGTTCCTATCTGAGAGGTTTGTTGTAAGAATTAAATGAGCTACTACATGTAAGGCTTTTATCTAGTTTCTGGCATGCCGTGAGTGCTGTGTCTGCATCAGTGGTTATCTTCTGCTTTTGCTAAACATGTTGCATTTGTGAGATCTGAAATCACCATTTCAAATTCGCTGTGATCATTTATATTGCTTTGCATAGATAGTGGTTATAAAAAGCCAGAGACCCGATGCTAAACATGTTTTACATTGTAGTTTATGAAATTCGAGCAACAGGATTTTATGTGTTGTTATGTACTCATTTTATTCCACAGTGAATAAGAATCTGTTTCAAATGAACTTTTGCATTTATACCATGTGAAAGAAACAGATTATTGGATAATTTTTCATTGTAAAAGAAACAATTTCCATCTAAACATTTATACATTCTAATAAATGTATAGTTAACGTTATTTTGTGCTTACAGCAGAAGAATGTAAAATGTATTTTCTGGCTTGATCTGACTTTAAATAATAGTGATATCTTAAATTCCGAGGAATAAAATAAAACTGTATTTTTGCTGGGGTTTTCTGACCGCCACTCTCTGTAATGTACAGTTAGCTTCCCTTTCTCTCTGTCTTACCCAGGGTCTTCATCCAATGCAGCCTGCTCTCTGGAGGCTCTGCCACTTAGGGAGTGGTGTTTGTTTAAACCCCAGGCACTTACCAAAGTCAATAGTTTTCCTTCCAGCTCACTGACTTAAAGAAAACAACCTTTATGCAGGGTACTAAATTCTGTAAAGATTATTGGAGCCATAGTTCTAAAAAAAAATTGGAAATGTCTATGTATGTGGCAAATAGAAAATTTTTTGTTTCTCTTAATGTGTAAAGAATAGCTCAGGTCCAGTTCCAATGTAAGGGAAACAAGTAGAAGGCATTTCTTTCCTTGATAAGCTAACGACATCGGACCTAATGTAGAGAAAGTGTGTGCATGTGTGTGTGTGTGTGGGGGGGTGTGTGTGTGCACGCATGTGTATATGTGCATGTGTGTGCATGCATGCATGTGTGTGTATGTGCACACGTGTGTATGTGTGTATGTGTGTGTGTGCATGTGGTGTGTGCATGGCAGTCAGAATTCAGGGGAAGTGATGGTCCTTCGGTTTGTGTTTTCAGTATCTCTGTGGAAAGAACAGGTTGATTGCTAAGTTCGCTTTGTTGTCTGAGCTTTCAGAAGTAGTATTTAAAGATCTATTCTATATACACTGTTGGTTGTCCGGGTCCCAGCCCATCTCCACTCCCCACCATTCCGCTGGTTGAAATTTAAGTTTAAATATTACCTGAGGCCAGTTTCTGTGGTTCACACCTATAATGCCAGCACTTTGGGAAGCTGATGCATTAGGATTGCCTGAGGCCAGGAATTCAAGACCACCCTGGGCAACATAGTGAGATCCTATCTCTATTAAAAATTTTAAAATTAGCTGGGCGTGGTGGCATGCACCTGTTGTCCTAGTTACTTGGGAGGCTGAGGCGGGAATATCTTGAGCCAGAGAGGCTGGGGCTACAGTGAGTTTTGTTCACACCTGGGCAATAGAGTGAGATCTTGTTTCAAAAACAAAAACAATAATGCAAACAAAAAAAATAAAAATAAATGTTACCTGAAACCTCCCATTTAAGTATGAAATCGATGTGCTTGCTTTGGTTGATTTCCATTTGTTCTTTTAGTTGTTATTGTTGTTTTTCAGAGAGGAATCATTAAAAATGTCAAATTATTAGCTATGGATACTCTCATTTACCTGAGGATAATGTAATAACTAATTTCTTATCTAATTTTTAAACCAAAGTTCAATATGAGATTTGGGTATTAAAAAGCACAGTTTGTATCGTAATCCATACTAAGCCATAAATCTTCATGATTGCTATTGATTTAAAATAATTTTTGGTATCATTTGCAATTGAATGAAAATAATTTGTTGAAGTGCTTATTTCGGGGTCCATGGCAGTCAGCACAGCAAAGCACATGCTAGAAAAGCAAATGGTTAGTTTTAAATTTTAAGACATTGCTATGGACATACAGTTTATTAGCTTTTTTACAAATTAACATCGTTTTGGGCTGCAAGTATACATATATAATTTATATTATATTTATATAATATATATAAAATTCAAAAATGGAGTATCATTTGTATATGCAGTGACATATCTTATTGATGAATGTAAATATGCACTCTCAAGACAGAAAATTATTAAAATTAAATGTTCAGATTTTATTATATGTTTTGCATAACGATATACATGCTTTCTTAATTTGATTTTAGCAGATTTCAATATCATTCTACATTTTGTGCCAGACTTTACTCTGAGCATAAAACTGGATACTGCCATTTAATTCGAAATATATAATGATCAACTGTCTGCTCCAAAACTGTACCTTCCAATGTTACCACCAATTTTATTACGAAGGATTATTGATTCCATTAATTACAGTTTTCAATAAAAATAAATAATATTATGATTATTTATAACCAATTATTTTATGCTAAAAATATATTTCTGGTGGTATGTTTAGCTCAGGGTAAAGAAGACATGGCCTAAGAGATACAGGCCTTCTGTTTCTGCAGAAGTAGCAGGGAAACGTCTTCTTTCCTGGAGTTTTGTGCCCCTAAGCACATTTACAGGGTTGGGTTAAAAGACTTGTAGCATGTGTACTTATATTATTAACTCTATAAATAGGAGGATACTCCTTTTTCTCTAAGATACACACAACACACTTAGAGAACAGAAAATGCATTATATTTTACTAACTTCACAAGATTAGAGCACAGCAAATCATTGGAACACAGGGAACACCCAACTAGAAACTGTCCTTGAAAATGTTTTAGGGAGGAATTCTAAAGTCCTGCCTTTCAACTTCACTGTGTATCTTCATTTGAATTATGGAAGCTTTGTTCATAAGTGAATCTATTTTTATGTTCTGAATCTTCCCATTCAAAGACATATGTTTTCTCAGTTTTTAGACACGTGATCTAAAATGTCAAAATAATACATTCTGCTGAATCTCAGTATTTACTGAGGAAATACAGAAATGTGGCAAAAGTCAGGAAGAAAAATGTTTCCTTTTTCTTCTGTCCACAAATTGGTGGAACATTTATGACAGCAAAAAATAAAATGAGTTATTAAAACTGTTTTGATTTAATTCAACAGATGCTCTGATTTTCTTATATATGTGTATGTATGTATACATACATATATTTAACAACTATAAATATTTATATGTAACAACACTTTCACAAGATGCCAGTATATTTAGTATGAGCATTTACATATCTAAGTCTCACTTTGGCTCTAGAAACCGATGCTATGCCAACCAGAACAAAGAAATAGTAGCTTTCACTACCGTCACTGATAATAAAAATCAATATCATTACAGTTTATACAAAATTGTATTTATTATCCCACATGGGGATAATTAAAAAAGTGTATCGGCCTTAAAAAAGTATATCGGAGAAAATGGATGCCAATAGTTTAGTTTCTAGATTAAACTAAAAATAATAATGGCAAAACGTTGCTCAAGCTAACAAATCCCACTAAATAGAACAGGAATGATTTGCTAAAACCATGGCCATTTGAATTCACCTTGAGCTTGTGTCTAGATGCATTCATTCATTCATTCATTTAGGCACTAATGGCTGAGTCATGCCAGAGGCTAGACACCCTACTGTGGAGAGTCCACTGCTGACTAAGGACAGACCAGGTTCTTGCTCTCATGGTAATATTTGGTTTTTGCCTAGTCAGTTATATAAAATTCATTAAAATTTGCTTACATAATTCAAGAAAGTGCTCAGATTTAACTGTCTGTGCCACACAATTTGACAATTTACATAATTTATTTCAGTGCTAAAGAAGTTGATAATTGCTATTTAACTTAAGTCGGGCTTCTCCTAAGTGGGGCGAGCACACCCAGGACATGCACAACATAATCTGTTGGAATATGACAAGAAAATATTAAATTCTACTTGCAGTTGTAATTTTATCCTAACCTTTGTGATCAATTGTGTTCAGTGTGTGCTGTATAATGTATACATTATATAACAGTTCATGTGTATATAAATGAATATTTATGTAAGGGAAATATGCTAAAAATCTTAAATGGGTGGAGTAACTACTAAAAATGTTTAGCAAAAACGTTTAAAACACATACACGTTAGTGTCACTTCTGTATCATTTCATAGTTAAATCAGGGTTTGCAGGGGGAATAGTAAGCCACAGAGAGAAAGGAGTACATAAGAGACCGGAAAAATAGGCTTCTTAATTGGAGGTGGCGGTTAATTCTAGTGATAGGCAATTGTTTCTTCCAGATATAATTCTGGCTCCCTCCTAATTAAGATTAATATTACTCATGTCACCAGTTTGCAGGGTTTCAAGCTTGTGCTAATAAGATCACAAACATTGTGAGCCTTTGCCATCTTTAAAATCTTTCACTATAAAGCAAAATTCACATAATAGTTGCTGAAGTGCCTTCTTTGAGCTTCTTTGAAAACAGCCGCATTTTCTTTGAGCTATGGAGTGCAGCATAGAACGTGTTTAAATCTCCAAAGCTTAACCCCAGGAAAGATGTTTCTTGCAAGCCACAAAAAACTCTACACTTAAGTTTCATGAGTTAATGTTTACCTCTACACGAGTGGTACAGCATAGAACACATTTTGATGTGGGGTGTCGGGTGTAGGGTAAAATGACCTAAAACCCCATCATGGCTCTGTTGCATTTTGCTATGGGACTTTGTCCAAATTGCTTATACTCTGTGTCTTGGTTTTCATATGCATAAATTAGAATAATAGCACTCACATCACAAATACCATGCATTGAAAACACCTGGCAAAATAACTGATAGTAAATAGTTCTTTTTTATTTTTTTACTTTTATTTTTTTGAGACAGAGTCATGTTCTGTCACCCAGGCTGGAGTACAGTGGTGCAATCTTGGCCCACTGCAATCTCTGCCTCCTGAGTTCAAGTGATTCTCCTGCCTCAGCCTCTTGAGTAGCTAGAATTACAGGCATGTGCCACTATGGCCAGCTAATTTTTGTACTTTTTTAGTAGAGACATGGTTTTGCCATTTGACCAGGCTGGTCTCTAACTCCTGACCTCAGGTGATCCACCCACCTTGGCCTCCCAAAGTTCTAGGATTACAGGTATGAGCCACCTCGCCCAGCCTTGGTTTTTTAGAATATCAATAGCTTTAGTGGTACAAGTAGTTTTTGGTCACATGGAAGTCTGTGATTTTCATGTACGAGTCACCTGAGTAATAAACACTGTACCCTACAGGTAGTTTTCTATCTCTCACCCCCTTCTCAAACCCCTCCAGTCTGTCTTCACTGTCTATTATATCACTGTATACCTTTGCATACCCATAGGTTAGCTCCCACTTAGAAATGAGAATATGCAGTATTTGGTTTTTCATTCCTGAGTCATTCACTGCAAACTTGTTGCAAAGATGTTTTGTTCTTTTTTATGTCTGAGTAGTATTCCATGGTGTTAAATTATCTCGTCTTCCTCCCATGTTCTGCCCTTCCTCCCTTTCTTTCTCATATCAGAAGCACACCAGTCTCCACCCCACTCCTCTCTTTGACATGCCCATCTCACTCCCTCACATGGTGTCCCCTTCTCTTCTCTAGAAACCCTCAGTCACCACTGACTTCTGCTCCCTCCACACTGAGGTACACTGACAGTAACACTCCCAGCTGGAGGCATCTTAGTCTAGCTCCTCGAATTTTACGGTACTATTTCTGATGCCAGGGAAAATGTCTTATGATGAAAATTTTAACCTGCCCTCCACCTCGGCTCCCAAAGGTTCCTATCTACTGTCAGACCCCGAAGTTGGCTGTCAGTGAAAAATGTATGATTAACAGACAGATTGGATGGTACCTAGGAAGCCAGTCCTCTTTTTCGTGGTAACAGGCTACAAGTCTATATCTCAATTAGAATACTGAAGTATTCACTCCGACTTTTTAAATATGTAAATTCTAAGAGCATCACCGGCATTTTTCAGACAGTACTACAGATCAGGTTTAAATAGGCAACGTGTCGAAATTGCCATGTGACACAACCCTACTTCATTGCCACAGTGCTGACTTGCTCTTAGTTTACAAAAGGGGCTTGCATTTATACCTTTCCCAGCTTCTCGCTAGCAGGACATGTTAAGGTAATGCAGAAAACAACCAAGAGAGTGTGGTGTTAGCTGCTGTTTCTTGAGAAGAAACTGTGATGACAAAATCAGAAATGCTGGCATCTGTGGGAAAAACAAGGAATGCAGAGCCTGCTCCACTGAGGAACAGCAGTTTTCCTTTAAGCAAAGGCAGATTATTACTGTTTTAATTAGTGATTTTTGTGAATCTGACATTGGTAAGGTAAGGTGCCAATCATGCACTCTTGGTACAGAAATGACCTGACAATATGGCAAAGAGGTAGAACTTTTAGATACATACCAAAAGTGTTATATAGTCTAGTTCTACAACATGTACAGCTATGGAAAAGTATTGGATTCTTAGATGACTAGCTATAGTTTATTATGTCACAGTTTCCATGCTTTACTTTGGATTATATGACAAAGTTATGCATTAAATTTCTTTAGACTTTTTTTTTTTTTGCTCATTTCTGAGTGAGGCTGTTATAATGAATTCCATTCTATTTAGTTTTACGAAGAAACAAATACATCTGCATTTTATAGTGAACTTACTGATTACTTATTATACCACTACTCAGTGCGTTGGTATTTACTAAATACATTGTAGATTGTGGCAGATAACATTCATTTATTCATCATCAAGTGCTCCATGAATTCCTACATGAGTTCTGCAAAATAAGGAAAGCCTAACACAGTCCCTCTTCTCTTGTCCCTGGTGAATATATTATCCCTTTATATCCTTAGATGAGTTTCTGATTTCTTATTTAAGACTCAATTCCATTTCCCTTTCCTTAGAAGACTGATTTCCCACTTTTTAAACCCTTTTCAACATTCTCAACCCAATATGTAGAGCCCAAAACTGAATTTACATTGAAGTGTTCACTTGCTGCCTTTTTATAGATATAAATTTTAATGGGATCACTGGCACTTTTGTAACAGTCAATCCAGGGGAGGTTAAGTAAGCAGTATGTTTAGAGGGCCATAGGCATGTAATACTGCTGCATTTCCAAGGCCTTGCTTGGCTGAGAGTCCACACAAGGTGCTTTCATTTCTTACTGTCCCATTCCAACTCTAGATAAGACTATTGAGTTATATCCATCCATGGCTAACCCTCAGAAGTAGCCTTTATGGAATAACTTTCTTATTTTTTGATGTCCACAGCAGAACTTCCACCATCTTTTTCACTAAGGTGATAATCTGGTGAAGGCAGCTTGTTAAGAGATCTTCTTTCACACCAAAGGAAATTGTTCCTTATTTACTGTGAAGTTAATTCACTGGCTATTATCATTGTCGGTATTTCTTTCTGGATATGTAATAGAACTGTTCTGGAAAGGTATGAGTTAGTGTAGCCTGTCTGCTGAACATTTTTTCCACAATCTCAGCCAAAGTAGAGTATCTGTTTAAATAACAGCTATAAAATATACTTTGCCCTCTGAAGCTCTGTGGGCCTTCCGTAGGCCCAGAGCAATAAACCACACCATTCCTCATCTTTGTGTGAAAACCTTTCTCAGCCTGCAACCCAACCCCACACTGTGCTTTAGGACCTGACCCATGAGAGCTTTTTGTAAGGAGAAGTTCATTTCATGAGGTGGACTTTTAAACATGCTTTTCTTTAGTATTCTTTTGGTTTTCAATAAAGGACACTGGATTGGTCATTTGAAAAGGGATTCCTAGGATTTAATATGTTGTGGGCTCATCAGGGTTTCTGGTTAGGGTCTCTGCTCTGGGTAGGGTCTCAGGGCCAGGTGGACTGGCTCTCACAGTAACCTGCCTCTCACAAGACATCACTATGCAAGCCCAAAGGCCATGTTACTAATTTCCAGTGGCCATTCCACTGACAGTAAATTTCTACCAGATACATCCAGGGCACTGGGGATACAAGGCACAAGGCTTGTCCTTCATCCCAGGAGCATAGGATCTCAGAAGGAGGCAGATGAGAATACAGCATCCCATTTAGCGAACAGCTGAAGAAGAGCTCATTGCAGGGTCTAGAAGGAAAGCAGGGAAAGTTTCCAGGTAAGGTCACGTGGGATAGACAGGAATTAACAGGTTGAGGAATTCGTGAGGGAAGTGGAAGGAAGAGCTGGTGCTGGACCCCCGAGAACACGGTGCACATTGTGTGACCTGCTTGTTACTCCTGTAGCCAGGGAGCGGGGTGCATGGTGGGAGTGGGCGGAGATGAGGCTGGAGTGCTCAGCAGTGCGAGGTCGCAGAGATGCAGTCTGTGAAGAGCTTTGAACTTTCTCCTGGGTCTTGCTGTGGGGTGGGGCGCTGAATGATTAAAATGAAGTCGTGGAATAGTCAAGTTAATTTTCTAAAGACTGTTCTAACTGCAGCATGAAGCAAGAGTTCACAACTGAAGGCACAAGGGTAGGCTCCACAGGATATATCCAAGGCAGAAATCTAAGTGAGAGATGGTGATGGCATGAGCAGCACTGGTCTCAGTAGAAATCAAGAGATCTGGGTGGACACAGAATTGTTGAGGACGCAGGCTCCCGGGCCGTGGTGACTAAAGAGCTGTGGAGTGTGGACGAGGCGTCGGATGACTCCTGGGTTTCTCGCCTGCTTCCCTCTGAAAAGAAGAGGCCTAATTCCACTTTACAGTGCTTGGGGTGTTAAAGGGTGTTGGAGCAGAGTGCTGGGTAGATCAAGAAAGAGAGACAGGGAGAGAGATCAGCATTGGTAATGAAGATTTAGGCTTCACTGTTTTAAAGACTACAATTGAATCACTACGATGGACGATTGCCCAGAAAGAATGTGTAGAAACAAGCTTGGAACAGAAGCCGGAGGGATACTAACATTTTGGGGAATGGCAGGGAAAACAAACAAACAGCAACAATAAACACATGAAGATGGGGAAGGAGGGGCAGAGGACTCCGAGGGACGCCAGGATAAAGTGTGTCCCGGTGGCATTTCCGGAAGGTGTTCAATCAGCCATGAACAAGGCTGGCAAGAGGTCAGATAAGACAACAACTGATTTTCCAGCTGGATTTGTCAGCAGACGGGCCGAGGAGCTTGGAAAGAACAATCTCAGTGGAGTGGTTTGAGCTGAGGCCAAATCACAGTGAGATGAAGTGAAAGAGAAAACAAGGAAGATATTGAGTGTTACATGAGACATGTATTAATGAGGAAGAGAGAAAAGGAGAAAACTAAGTTGGCTTTTATCATAGTTAGGACACGTTTTCCCTTGCACAGAGCTGGAGACATACTGACAAATGCCTCTTAGGTTTCCTTTTTCCTAAGCCCTGTGCAGATTATCTTTGGATGGGCACATTCTCTATTCATGAAGACACGGCCGAGTTGATCTGCTTTTCACCATCTGTACGATCACACGTCTGGCACCTCCATGATGCTGTACCCCGATTGGCCGGCTAGGCTTGGCTTGGCGCTGTGATTTTCAGACTGATCCCCTCTCCTGGATAAACAGAGTCTGGGACTCTGGTGTGGATGTGCACTGCAGGAACCTCATTTTGGTGTTAAGAATGGTTTGGATGGACTGGGAAATGTGGGGCAGAGCCGACAGCTCAAGAAGCTCTGAAATGCAAGGGAACAGACAAAGTGTGATGACAGTATTGAAAAAGTGGGTCACCAACGGAACAGAGGAAGACACCTGCATTATACTTCAGGAAATGGAGCCAAGACAAAGTCCTAAAAGGCAAAGTGTGCTGATGCCATGAAACCCCACAGGGACTGGGGTGCTCAGGCCCCTGCTCACCGACCATCCTCAGCTGACTCCACAGACTTAACTCAGCCTCAGCCAGGGAGGCTTTTCTTGTTTCTCTTTCAGAATGTATCACGGTTTCCAATTTCTGGGTGCCATGTGCTTTCACCAGACACTGACACAGACGTAGCAGAAAGCAGGCATTCAGACATAAGAATGTGAAAATGTATTTTGAGTTTCACCCCCACTTAAAACAGCAGCAACATGTGTTATGCATCAAAGTACATTAGGCTGAGCCAGTTGCTATCACAGACTAATGCTTGCATAACCAATTATTTCACCCACACATACCCAAAATTCAGGCCACTAGCGGGGTTAGAGCTGGCGGAAATGGATCTAATAAAATGTATCAACAAATGCTTCAAATGTGAAGGGAAAGTTAGTCCTTACTAATAAGTGGGGGAAAGTGAGAGCAGCTGCTTAGCCTCTTGATTTGAAGCTGACAACCATTTTTAATATCTGACATTTTTCTTTATGATAAAATATAGAGCCAACATGGTATTTTTTTTCAGCAGGCTAACATATATTTATGTTATAAATCTTCTACCTTGCTCTAAAATAGAGATGGATTTAGGAGATGGGGGTAATATATGTTTAAAGAGTAATGAGAAGCTGACACTCTGCTGGAAAAATATTGATTGTAGGCATTTTTTGAAAGGTTCTGCACAGATGAGCTATCTTCAAATGCAGTGCCCAGAACCAAGGGAGGAGTTGAGGACCCAACACGGGCACCTCTGCCAGCCATCCACACGGCACCATTGTTAACCACAGTGATCCCGGTCCTGTGTAGGGCTTCTATTAACAAATGCACAGCCTACTTCAGGATCATACTTACTTGCATGTAAAGCATTTCTTTCTAGAGTCCCGTAGCTTCACATCACTCCCCATAATCGAGAAGCAAAGTACTCTCCCTCTGTCTGTCTCCTGAGGCTGTGCTGTTATAACTAATGCTTCAAAAACTAATCTTCATGGAGAGTGTGAAATTTAGTTTGCTAGATGAGCTCTCTTGGGTTCTCCTTGGTCTCTTCCACCTTTGCTGTCCCTGATCACCTCTTCAAATGGGCCTGCGTGCCGGAGGGAGTCTCAGCTGAAGTGAATGCAGGGAAGACGTGGGAGTCGGTGTGGAGGCACAAGGCAGGGGCCAGACAGCCTGCTCTGCAGAGCTGCAAGTGAGTCTCGAAGGGCCGGTTCCAAAATGAAGTCACTTGAGAAAGAGAGAGAAAGAAAGGAGGGAGGGAGGGAAGGAAGGAAGGAGGGGAGGAAGGAAGGAAGGAAGGAAGGAAGGAAGGAAGGAAGGAAGAGAGGAAAAAGGATATGTTCAGAATCAATAATCCTCAGTTGACCTCCAAATCATATGGAGTGTAATTTCAACAGCTGCCCAAAGGCCCTGGGCATCTGACATCCAGGCCCCACCTTAACCAGCGTCATCTGCATCTTTTGAGGCCCCACTTCCGTCATTCACAGAGGCTCAGCTAAGAGGTGTCTACAGCTTGCCATGCTAGAACGCCTCACCTTGGTGACTCCAGAGACCCCGACGTATCTGATGCACCCTTCATTTCTGTCCTCTCGGAAGAGTTCCCGTTACGAGAGTTCCCAGTGAAAACAAAGTACAGACTGGGCGGTGGAGAGAGTTGAGTTCCATTTGTTTGCTGCCTCATTTCCCTGTATAAGTGTCCTAACTTGTAAAACACTTCCCGAGAGAGATCCAAGATGGCCGATTAACAACAGCTCAGGAATGTAGCTCCCAGTGAAAGCACAGAGAACGAGTGGACGCCACACTTTCCGATGAATTTTTGTTGCCCACAGACTGGGAGATTCCCAGCAGAGGAGCCACACGGGTCACCAGCGCGATGCTTTTGGCCAGCGCAGCTGTTTTGCCGGTGCCGCAGCGCGGCACTTCTCGGTGCGGAGTATACGGGATAGACAGGCTTGTCTGGTCCCATCCCCACAAGGAAAACAGCAATTGGAAGCGCTGAGAACTGAGTTTCACAGCAAGCACAGTGAACCCAGGAAGGTCTAGCTCTGCGGGGAATGGGCATCCGCCAAAGGAAAACTAAGAAACAGAAAAACTTCATCACCGGGCGCAGAGAGATCCAACATGGCCACGTAGCAGCAGCTCGGGATTGTAGCTCCCAGTGAAAGTGCAGAGAGCGAGTGGATGCCACAATTGCAGATGAATTTTTGATGCCCACAGACTGGGAGATTCCCGGCAAAGGAGCCACACGGGTCGCCAGCGCGACTCTTTTGGCTGGCGCGGTGCTTCTCAGTGCGGAGTGTACGGGACTGGGTGCCCTTTTAGTCAGGCTCGGCTGGTCCCATCCCCACAAGGAGAACAGCAATGGGAAGCACTGAGGACTGACAGCAAGGACAGCCGAACCTGGGAAGGCCCAGCTCTGTGGGGAAGGGGCACCCCCCGAAGGAAAACTAAGAAACAGAAAAAATTTCATAACCAACCAAGCCGGACGTCCACTCAGAGACCCAATCTGAAATTCAGCAATTACAAAGACAACAGGTGGATAAATCCATAAAAATGGGAAGAAATCAGGGCAAAAAGGCTGAGCACACCCGAAATCAGAATGCCTCTCCTCCTACAGGGGATCGCAGCTCCTCATCAGCAAGAGAACAAGGCCTGACGGAGGATGAGTGTGAGGAACTCACAGAATCAGGCTTCAGAAGGTGGATAATAAGAAACTTCTGTGAGCTAA